>JAATLQ010001302.1:0-30957 GCA_013421005.1 Heliconius erato x Heliconius himera
AAGCAGGAGAAGACCACAAACTAAAACAATAAATTTTAAAGAATTACTTAAATTCAATTAGAGCACAGCTCAGTAAAAAAATACAATTTTATTTTTTTATCATGCCATATGTTGTTCAACGAAAGTCTTTATTTTTAATTAAAATTTGTAAATGGCAGTAGTTTCACACGCTACTACACTACTTTATATTGCATGGTTATGTGTGAGACAAATTTGGCACATTTTTCAATAAATTCGAAAACTTAATATAAAATGTAATTTTTGTCGATTCTATTTTTTTGCACTTTCACAAACACACTAATTAGACACTTCACAGAAAATCCATTAGAGCTCTGTACCTTGAAGACCATTTTGCTGTTGCTTGTTTGGTTGATATGCACAGGGATGGTAGAAGCTGTAAACTGTACCCCTTGTTAGGCACAAACCGTATTTATAGTAGACAGTGCTATACTCTTGCCTCATCCTGGTGGCATCTCCAAATTTAAATATATTCAAGTACGCACGTATGAAGCCTGGCCGCTGGCCCGGCTGGACAATGCCACGTCAACAAAGACGCTTCTTGTGTAATTTCACCTGAGCTGTGAAATATAGCGGTCATGCCAATTTTTTTTTCTATTATTTCTATTTGTTTCAGATTTTACACGATCTTCACGGTTTAATATTCAATACTACAAACATTCTGAAATATTGTATATGTAAAGTTGAATTTATTATAGTGTAATTTGTGTTTAATATATTCGTATACATATGAACATTTATAATGAGTACAACTGTCTGTATAAAATCAAAAAAATTAACTTCATGCTGTATCTCGCACACAGCAGGTTAGGCAGAGGGAACCTAGTTTTAAGACACTCCGTTCTCCACATTCCGTCGCAATTTTCAAGGCATTGCGTATTGAGTGGCCTAACTCAACGCCAGGCTTTTAACTTGATGCCACAGCGAAAGAAAACATGAATTAATAATAATTAATTCTCTCGAGTGGGGATCGAACCCACAACCGTCGCGTTAGAGTCACACCATTGTGCCCCTGAACCACGACGGCTTCTTCTATGACGTAATGAAAAATTGTTGATATTCATTCAACACTTATGCATTTCCTATACTTATATATAAATATATTTTAATATATTTTGTATGCATTCAAATGATTCCCATAAAGTAATAAAATAATGTAAAATACTGACGCTAAAAGACATTGCGTTATACATAAATCCGAGTAAAGAGTGCAAGTGATCCAGTTTCAATGTAGTTACTCTTGATGGCGAACATTTGAAACTCGTCCGGATCGTGCCACGAATCGCTAATTGTGAAATGACTCCAAGTTTTCTAATGCTTTGTATTTTTAATAGCAATTATAAATCATAAATAATAATAAACAAACTCAATTTCATTCAGGAATCAATTATAATAGATAATTGCATATAGATAGTATATGCCATAGCTTCAGAATAAAAAAATAAATCAGCTTCACGCTGTGTCCCCGCACACAGCAGGGTAGGCAGAGGGAACCTAGTGTTAAGACACTCCGTTTCCCGCTTTCTGCTGAATTCTGGAGGCATTGCGTGTTGAGTGGCAGAACTCAACGCCGCGCTTAACCTTGACGCCAGAGCGAAGAAATGGAAATATAAATTTAAGTAAATATTTTATCTCCTCGAGTGGGGATCGAACCCACAACCAGTCGGTTGTACAGTCACACCTCGTGCCGCTGCGCCACGACTGGCCTCTTCAGAATAAGTGCAAAATAAATTAATATTATGAAATAATTGAGTCCAGTCGTGGCGCAGGGGCTCAAGCATGTGATTTATAATGCGGGAGGTTGTGGGTTGGATTCGATTATATTTTCATTAAATATTAAAGATATTCATGTCCTCGCTTTGGTAACGACGCAGAACGCGGCGTTGATTTCCTCCAATCAATACGCAATGCCTCTAGAATTCAGCGATTAGTGGGCTACAGAAGTGTCTTAATAGAAAGGAATTGCGTTAACACCAGGTTCCCAGGTTCCCTCCGCCTACGCTGCTATGCATGGTATACAGCAAAAACTAAAAAAATCTATGAAATAAATTTATTACAAATATTTATCAAATATTTTTTAAATCTTTATTACTTATTCAAACATTACAGTACGATATCCTAAAAATATTTATTTAAAACGTTTTTTGCAATAGCCCTATTCTTTTTTAATCACAGTTTAACGCCGCCAATAACAAAAACAATAGGCAAGTATCTACGTACATAATATAAGAGTTTGTAACAGTTTTGCAAGAAACTAAAAGAATCTGTCTCTTTTCATTCTTATTGTCTTCAGAGTGACTAATATGAACGTGTTGAATTATGTAGAAACTGTAAAAATATTTTTACATTTAGTAAAATAAACATATATAAGACGCTCTCGTGACACAGTTCTGAAGTGTTTGACTGTACTTAAGGTGGTCGTCGGGTCGATAGCCAGTCTAGTCTAGTATTTTTTTTCAGCTTCACGCTGTATCCCGCACACAGCAGGGTAGGCAGAGGGAACCTAGTGTTAAGGTCCACCGTGCGCCTCTTTCTGGCGAATTCTGGAGGCATTGCGTGTTGAGTAGCAGAACTCAACGCCGCGCTTAACTTCGACACCAGAGCGAAGAAATGGAAATATAAATTTAAGTAAATATTTCATCTCCTCGAGTGGGGATCCCACAACCAGTCGGTTTTACAGTCAGTCTTTGTGCCGCTGCGCCACGACTGGCCTCATAAACAGACATTTCAAGCATTAAATGTTTGTATGTGAATGGAAAACACTAATCTTCGATTTTTTGCTAAGACGACATATCATTATTTCTTGTTTCAACTATTGTAGTTAATCATCAGACGCTCACATCTGTTAACATTTTTTGTAATTTTATTAATTCTTATTTAGCTGGAGTATTATTTTTTTACTTCGTGTGCATTAGGCCTGCCACCAGCCTAGATCCTTTCTAGGCCTTAAAACAAAAAATTTAACTAACAACAAAAAATGTCATTCATCGTTTAGGAGCTTCGAGCATGTGCATATTTAAATAGACTAATAGACAGATAAAAAGATATTATATATTTAGATTCCTGTACAATTCGTTTAGTACATTTTTTTATTGCTCTAAATTATTTTATCGTAAAGACATTGAATGAATAGACACCGTTTTTTATTATTTGGTTGTATTCTTATAATATATACGTAGATACATGTTTTTAAATTTACGTAATAGATTATTAAATTATTAGTAAAAGAATGTTTGTATATTATATGATTTTATTATTATTTATTATTATTAAGATATTTCTTATATAGAAAACGTATGAAAAAAATAACGTAGCGGGAATTGAACCGGCACCTCCTGGAAACCGACTAGGCGCTTTGACCACTAAGCCATAAGTTCTCATTTGAATGTATCGGGCTAGCGGTCACAACGCCTAGTCGGTTTCCAGAAGGCGCGAATTCGAGTCCCACTGCGTTAAAACTTTTGTACGGTTTCTAAATAAGTATTTTTCTTTCCTAAGTTTGGAATAACACTTGAAAAAAATATAAAAAGTTATATCTTCTTCTTAGCCTCACGCCGTATCCCATACATAGCAGTGAAGGCACAGGAAACCTCCCATTAAGACATTTCTGTTCCCCACTTTCCGCCAAGTTCCGGAGGCATTGTGTGTTAAGTGGCGGAACTCAACGCCGCGCTTTGCTTCGACACCAGAACGAAGAAATAAAAATATAAATGTAGATATTTTTTTTTCTCGTATGGGGATCCAGGGGCACTTTGTGCCCCTGCGCCACGACTGGCCTCATATATTATGGCTTTATATATTATTTTATATAAGTAATATTAGTATCTATATAAAATAAAATATATCTTATAAGCTTTATTATATCTGTTGTAATTCATATGTGAAATATATAGAGCAATCAGTCTCGACAGCATCTAGTGCAATATTACAAGGCCACGAGACAAAGGTCGGGTGACTCGCTGCCCAACCTAAAATTACAAATAGACGTGCTTGTACTCGTATATGTATGGGCCACGTTAACCCTAGATTAGGGTTGCTAAATATTAGACAAAACAGGGACATTGATGAAGTAACAATAAATTAAAAGTAATTAAAAGTTAAATATTTATTTACATTTATATTTTCATTTCTTCGGTCTGGTGTCGAGGCAAAACGCGGCGTTGAGTTCCGCCACTCAGCACGTTATGCCTCCAGAACGCGCCGGAAAGTGGAGAACGGAGTGTCTTAACACTAGGTTCCCTCTGCCTACCCTGCTGTGTGCGGGATACAGCGTGAAGCTGATTTTTATTTAAAAATAAAATTTTTACATCTACCTATAAAAAGTTAAATATTTTTTTATAGGCAGACTCAAGTATGAATATAGTAATATAATTATTAAAAACATGTCGCTATTTCACCATTTACCTAGTAATAGAGTATTAATGAGCGTTTTTTTATTGAAATAATGACAGAATTAGTAACTAATGGATTAAATAAAATACATTCATTTAATATCAAATTTATTGTTTTGAGTTATATTTAAAATTATATACTTATAGTATATTTTTGTTAGATAGAGAGAACTTGGGAACCTAGTATTGAGACACATTCTTCTCATTAAAACAATTCCGTTCCACACTTTCCTCCGGATTCTAGAGGCATTACGTTTCAACGTGCAATGCCGGAACTCAACTCCGATATATAATGCCCAATATAATAATGTAATATTTGAGGCTAGTCGTGGCGCAGGGGCATATAGTGTGACTGTAACACCGACTGGTTGTGGGTTCGATCCCCACTTGAGGAGATGAAATATTTACTTAAATGTATATTTCCATTTCTTCGCTCTGGCGACGAGGCAAAGCGCGGCGTTGAGTTCTGCCACTCAACACGCAATGCCTCCAATATCCGGTAGAAAGTAGGATCTGCCTATCCCGCTGTGTGCGGGATACAGCGTGAAGGTGAAATAAAATAAATATTTAAATAAAATTCAGATAACACGATTGCCAGCCCTACGTCGCCCCATTAAAAACGATGTGCGTATGAAAATGGCAGGTATTTTCCGAGTGCGCACACGCGTCCTTCACAAGGCTACCTTTACGCAATATTACGTTCGGCAAGTCGCTGATTCGTATCGAAGATACTAAGATATATATTTTTTTATATTATATCCTTATAAAGGCAAAAACAAATTTAATGTAGATTATTACTGTTTTTTTATAATGTTGCAATTATTATCCTGTTGTGTATTCGTCATAATGTTTTTTTTAACTTCACGCTGACTCCCGACGTTAGGCAAAGGGAACCTGGAAACCACTTTAACACTGGTTAAGAAATTTTCGTTCTCCGATTTCCGCTGTAATCTTGAGATATTATTGAGTGGCGGAATTTCCTCTCTCCTTTTGCTTCTTTTCCAGACTGATTAAAATATTTTACATTTCAATCTCTCTCACAAGTGTGTCACTGTAAACACGATGGTTGTGGGTTCGATTCCCATTCTCAGTAAGGAAATAAAATATTTAAATTTCTTTGCTCTGGTGTCGAGGCAAAACGCAGCGTTGAGTTCCGCCACTCCAAAATTCGGTGGAAAACGGGTAACGGAATATTTTAACATTAGGTTCGCTCTGCCTACACTTCAGTGTGCGAGATACAGTGTGACTTTGGTGCCAGAGTGATGGAAAGAAAATATTAATAAATAATATCTAATTCAGCCCTCGAGTGGGGATCGAACCCACAACCGTTGCATTACAGTCACACCCTTGTGCCTTTGGGCCATGACAGCCTCAATATCTTATTAATATAAGAGATTAATTCACAAAAAAAAATTAAAGCTTGTAATTCAAAATGATCGACATCAACGCGTATAAGGCTCTTTTATTAGGTTCAGGTATTGCTGTTTTAAAGAAAAAGGATATAGATATTTACATAATATATAAACTATTATAAGTATCGTTATATAATAAATCGATATACATAAATATATCGATTCCCGTTCTTTATAATTTAATGTCAATGTTTCCTGAATAGTATCTATTTGGATATTAAGGAGAGTAATAGCACAGTGGCTCAAGTACGTGTGTGTAAAAGCGATTGGTTGTATTCGATCCCCACTCGAAAAAATTAACAATATATTTTTTAAATTTCATTTCTTCCCTCTGATGTCGAAGCAAACGCGGCATTGAGTTCCGCCACTCAACGCCTTTAGAATTCCTCGGAAAATGGAGAACGGAGTGCCTTAACACTAAGTTCCCTTTACCTACCCTGCTGTATACGAGATATAGCGTGATGCTGGAAATATTGAAATGTATTTTTTTATATGTCCGGCATAACTTTCTCTGGCGGCCTCTGTCACCTCGTTCTAATACCATGTGCTGACATTTTACGCACTCTGGAACTAGTTTGCACTCACCTTCACATTATTACAGGACGCCGTGTGTATTGAATTCACGAGAGCATTACTAATGAATGTCATTTGGATTGTTTTTAATATATTGCTTTATTTTGCAATTATATATTTTTGTTATAATATATATGTAAAAAAAATAAATCAGCTTCACGCTGTATCCCGCACACAGCAGGTTAGGGAGAGGGAACATAGTGTTAAGACACTCCATTCTCCACTTTTTGCCGAATTCTGGAGGTATTGCGTGTTGAGTGGCAGAACTCAACGCTGCATAATATGTATATTTTATTAGCTATTACGAATATTATTTACAATATATATATATTATCTACAATATTTCTTATTGTGATCGCGATTGTA
Organism: Heliconius erato x Heliconius himera; assembly: GCA_013421005.1. Taxonomy (NCBI): domain Eukaryota; kingdom Metazoa; phylum Arthropoda; class Insecta; order Lepidoptera; family Nymphalidae; genus Heliconius; species Heliconius erato x Heliconius himera. The sequence goes on from JAATLQ010001302.1 coordinate 6,761, forward strand.
GTTTTCTTGTAGGTATTTTTTTCTTTTTAATTACTAAGACGTATTTTGTTTTTTTTTTCTAGCGAATATCCTTATACCATTATTAAATTGTAAAATATTTTTTTTCTCTTTTCTGATTGTTAATTTTTTATTGTATTCTTTATTAATTTGTGCGAAATAATCTAATAAAAAATAAAATAATTTGATTGTATGTCTGTTGGACGATCAAAATAAAATATAAAACATATTTCTTATGTAATTTTTAATATATATATTTTTTCCTTTAAATTACCAATATTATTATGTTATTGTAAACAACAGCTAAGAATGATTATCTAAGTATATAGATCGATTGGTCGATATTCGATTCGATTCTTCATAAATTATAATTACAAATAGATATGCAGTAAAATGTAAAAGCAGATGTCGTAATTTTTTTATTCAATCACAAATTAAATTTTATCATGAAATTTTGTAAATATTCTAAAATTGCGGTATTCACGATATCAATACTCATAAATTAAACACTGATAAAGTCTTTTGTTTATTGTTATTTTATATGAAACTGTAATATTTATTATATCTTGGAAGAATACAAATTCAAAATCACATAATAATCTTGTCTATAGTTGGTAGGTAGTATAGACAAGTGTTTCTTTTTTAATTGTTTAATTAAATATTTAAAATCAAATCAGCTTCACGCCGTATCCCGCACACAGCAGGATAGGCAGATGGAACCTAATGTAAGACACTCCGTTCCCCAATTTCCGTCAAAATCTGGAATCTGGCGGAACTGAACACCGCTTTTCCCCTCTACACTAAAACGAATATATAAATTTAAGTAAATATTTCCATCTCCTCGAGTGGGGATCGAACCCACAACCAGTCGGTTGTACAGTCACACAAATGAATAGTGTATTATTTCATCATTTTAGGTTGGCACCTTTCAGGTTAGTAGAAAACCGTAAATTCGATATATCTGATGCAATTTCGCCCGTTCTGCATTCACTCGGATAAATTTGATACGTTCTTATTCCTTTGCGTCTGCGACCTTTTAAACTTAAACATTCCAGTTGTATACGCGCTACTTGCCCTGCATATGTTATCGTTAACATAAACATAAACGTATCATATCGGCTTAATAAGCATTTTACTGTATGTAAAAGTTAATGTTTGTTAAAATAGTAGCCGATACAATAAAATGTTTGAATTGTAACTATGGGTAACCTACTTTTGAAATACTTATTAAACTTTTGAAATAAATATTTCTATTACTTAGTATTATAAATGTAATAAATTAAACTATTTTATTTGTACAAGTATCTTCTAAAATATGAAGATTATAACCAACCAATGTAAATTACATTAGAAACATTTCATAACTGAATATATTCATACAATTTTTAGGCCACCGTGGCGCAGCTGCGTCGAGTCAGGCTGTGAATGCAACGGTTGTGGTGGTTCGATTCCCAATCCTAGCAATGACTTTTTATTTCTGGTAAATCAAGTTACGGCTTTGAGTTTCGTTGTACCACCACATATCACGAAATCAGGCGGAAAATGGGGAACGGTGTATTGTCTTGACATTGACTTGAATCTAGTGTCAATCACAGTAGATTCTAACTACCTACCCTAATATTCGCAGTGGATAATATGAAGCTGAGAAATAAAAAAAAACATATAACCTTTTTTATAATGTAAATATTATGAGACCAGTCGTGGCGCAGCGGCATGAAGTGTGACTGTAAAACCGACTGGTTGTGGGTTCGATCCCCACTCGAAGAGATGAAATATTCACTTAAATTTATATTTCCATTTCTTTGCTCTGGTGTCGAGGTTAAGCACGGCGTTGAGTTCTGCCACTCAACACGCAATGCATCCAGAATTCGACACAAAGTGAGGAACGGAGTGTCTTAACAGGTTCCCTCTGCCTACCCTGCTGTATGCGGGATACAGCGTGAAGCTGATAATGTAAATATTATTTATTTACACTATGACCTCACGTAATACCGATCCAGAATATAAATGAAATTTAAAGCAGACACTACGTTTGTTATACAAGAAAAGAATTACAAAATATATAACCTTTGTGGTTAGTCATATTAGGCTTATGTAGGCAGTGATCAAATTGCGCGGCCTACCATATATATGACCTTGCACTTTTTTGTATGTATAATATATCAGAATTTCTCTTAGGTATAATTTAAGTGTACTAGTAAGCAGAACATTGCAGAAAAAATTCTAATTTCATGTAATATATTTATCTATTTTTTTTTAGCGTCACGCTGTATCCCGCACATAGCGGGGTAGGACGAGGGAACCCCATTTCCCAGTTCCCCATTTTCCGCTGAACTTTTCGAGATATTGCGTGTTGAGTGGAACTCAACTCTGGACTTTTGCCTTAGTGCTAGAAGGAAGAAATGAAAATATTAACAAATAACAAATCATTCCCCAAAGTGGGATTTGAACCCACAACCGTCGCGTTACAGTTACACCCTTATGCCGACGGTCTCAACAACAACATCAAATATGTTATTTAAATATATATTTTCGAAGTTTCAAAGTTGCAAGTAAATTTTCTATAAAGAAAACAATTTATGCCATATTAATGTGTTGTCGATATCAAAGCAAAAACAAACTAAATTAATCTAATCATCCTTAGCAAAGTGGTTAACGCAACTTCCGTTGCATACAGTCACTCGGGATGCAATACATACTATAATATACTATAATATGATATTAACTGGAATTTATAATCAATTGTATAAATAACTTTCAGAATTTATTTGATTCTGTATAAATTTCTTTGGATAAACACTCGACACTCAGTTAAAAATAAATATAATTGTATTATTGTTTTGTATTTAACAATTTAAGAATATATAAAAAAAAAATTAAAAATCAGCTTCCCGCTGTATCCCGCATACAGCAGAGTAGGTAGAGGGAACCTGGTGTTAAGATACACCGTTCACCAGAGATATATCATTTGGTTAAAATCAACGTTCGACTTCAAACATGATGGTTGTGGGTTCGACGATCGACCTTGGAGCAAAGAATTATTCATATTTCTCTCCGCTCTGACAAGACAAAACGTGGCGTTGAGCTCCACCACTCATATGCAATGTCTCGAATTTGAGCGGAATGCGCATTTGACATTAGGTTAAAACAGAATGCCTATCCTGCTGAGAAAAAAAAATGTTTTAAAAAATAAATACCATAACTAAATAAAAAAGAGTTTTAATTGATTAAAAACGCAATAATTTTGTATGATCATTTGCTTATTGCAATTTAAAATAAAAAAAAATATACACACATAAGGTTAGTTGTATTACACGCTAGTGGCCATGGTGATAGAAAGATTACGTCGCGGAGGTCGGATGAAAACAAAAGTGGTAGAGCGGGCTGGGCGACCAGTAATTACAATCTTCTGGCGGTTCTGGTTCTTTATTATGATATTATTATTTTTTTATTTATATGAAGCTTTTCTATGTTTTTGCTATTTTAATACTACTCATTCGGAATTATTTATTATTTTTATAACTATAAATAAGGCCAGTTAGTTAATCGGTCAGTGTAAGCGCGATAGGTTGTGGCTTCGATTCTCACTCGACGAAATAAAATATTTTATGTGTTCATTTATCTTGCTCTGGTAACGTGACAAAGCACAGCGTTGAGTTCCGCCAGAAAGTGGGAAACGAAGGTGTCCTTATGAAAACGGATTGTCATGACGCTATGTTCCCAGGTTTCCTCCGGATAAAGTGCGGGATGCCGCGTGAAGCTAAAAAAATGTAAATAAGCGTGAATCACAATATTACTATAGCATGACATCTATTCTTATCAAATCTTTATATTACTATTTACATATTTGTTGTACGTATTTCAATGCTTCTTTGACCAATCTTTAAGTTCTATATAGTGTCTAATAATGAAATAATGTATTATTTAATTTCAAATATATATTCTATATATAAATATATCTAGATACCTTTAACATCTAGAAGTTTCATAAACATAAGTTCATAATACTTGGTAAGGCCAGTCGTGACACAGGGGCATAAGTGTGGCTGTAAACGCGACTGATTGTGGATTCGACTCCACTGGAGGATATTAAATATTTAAATGTCTTTGCTCTGGTGTCGAGACAAAACGCTGCGTTGGGTTCCGCCACTCAACACGCTATGCCTCCAAAATTCGACTGAAAATGGGGAACGGAGTGTCTTGACACTAGATTCCCTTTACCTATCCTGTTGTGTGCGGGATACAGTGTGAAGCTGATGGTTAAGACATCCCCAATAATAATCATATTTATAATTTAGCAAGCTGATTTAAAAGTTTAAAAAAAAATAAAGTTTTTTAAAGCCATAAAGTGCATGCAAAAAACTTTCGAGTTGTAACGAGTGTACGCTCGTCGTATTTGTCGATCAGCGTGGGCGAAATACGAGTAAAATTTTATCTATGTACAGATGCAGAGAAGCTAGCAACAGAGGCTTACTCAATAATTATATAAATTTTAAAAATAATATTTTATTAAAGTATATGGTATATTAAACGGTTTACGATATATTAAACTTTAATATAATTGTCTTCATAAAAGTTATTTAAATATTAAATATACGGGTATGGTAACTTTTAAATGTACCATTATGGTACCCTTATAACAGTGTTTACTTTATTAACCTTATTAAGCAGTGTTTCTGCTTTGGAGTTCCAAAATTCACTTAGCCGAATACTTGAGTAGTGGGACCAGCGTGTGACTGTAAATATGGCGATTGTTGGTTCGATTCCCACTCGGAGGAATAAATTATAATTCACATTAATACAGCGGTGTTGAGTTCCGCCACTTAACAAATAATATCTCGAAAATAGGTGGGAAACGGAGTATCTTAACAATTTTTCATTCAAAAGTAGTATTTCTGACCTACTTACACATAAGTAGCGTTACTTTCCGTAAAATTACATGGCATGTCTGTTAATGAAGAATGTCGAAAAATAGCCTGCCTCACGCAAAATGTATCGTTGTTTTATTTACGCCCTTAAAATTTTACTTAAAAATTTTTTTTAATGTAAGTACATTAAGTAAAGTCAGCTCCACACACTGCTTCCACAGCATGGTAGGCAAAGGGAACTTAGTGTTAAGACACTCCGTTCACCAATTATAATGAGTCACACCACGTTTTTTGTTTTCAGCATATATAAAAAATAGGTAACTCGAAAAAAAGACCCTGTTTTTATTTTTTTCATATTTTCAAAAATGAATAAGATATTAAAGTTTAAAGTACGGCATCCGCGGTTAAGCGTGTGACGTCATGTCGCGTCTGGGCAATAGCCGTCTCTCACGGTTTCGTTATTATTCCGCTACTGCGTGACGCGTGCGTCTCGACGGAATGCAAATTTTAAAAAGCGGTGAAACTTTGCAACGTTGTAAATTTAGAAATCCTAGCCCGATTTTGATGAAACTAAAACTAATATTGTCTACATAAGTACGCGCATTACAGGCATTATACAATGAGGTGCTTTAAATTATTAATTTAAACACACCTCATTGTATTAAAGTTAAATTTTGCTACTGATGACTTGCTAAGATATGAATTCTATTCCCACTTCTGTTATAATAAAAACTATAAAAACAAAAAGAAATAAAATCAAGTTAATAAACAGAATTATAGTAAATAGTGCCATAATATATTAAAATAATAACTATATAACACAAAATGTTGTTTAACAAAAGCAAAGCAAAAAAATCATTAATTCTAACTCCAAAATGTTTATTAATTCTAAAATTTCTCTTATGATATTTATAATTTTTTTTATTGTAAATTGTGTATTTTTTTCATGTGCAATAAAGTATTATTATTATTTATATATTATTTTTCAAAGATCTATTACATGCACGGTTACTCTATGTAAACCTACATATAATACTAAGTGCCAAGGTTGTGCCCCTCATTGTTTCAAATGATGTAGAGGCTGACTTCTAATCAATCAATATATTTTATTCAGCTCGTGGTATAAATCAATTTGTTTCTTATTACATTTTATATTATGTATGTAAAAAATAAGGAAAATATATTACTTACATTTAGACTAGAATTTACTTCTTTAATATAAAAAGAAATATCTTATTTATCTTTGTTATTAAAAGTAACTTCTTACATCTTAAAATAAAAATAAAAAATATTATATCTACCCTCGAGTAAGGAACGTACTCAAAGCTACACTCCGTTCACCATTCTCCGCCGAGTTCTGCAGGCATTGTATGTTGAGTGGTGAAACTCAACGCCGCGCTTTGCCTCAACACCACAGCGAAGAAAGGAAAATATAAATTTTAAGCAATACTTATATAAAACTGTAGCCAATACAGGTGGTTTTGTTACTTATCATCCAAAGTTTCTTAGTGAAGAAACTTAGTATTAAGGTTGTTTTATAACTGCTAAATCATAATTATAAGACAAGCTTTTACTACCTACTACTTCTACAAAGTGGGTGGGTGGTGTTATTACATGTGATTTTTTATATGAGATAAACATATATATACATTATACATCCAGTTTATATAAGAAACAAATGTATCTTTTAGGGTATTTTTATTGATAAATTGAAAGTCAATAATGAGGCCGATTGTGACCCAGAGACACACGTGTGACTGTAACGCGTTGGTTGTGTCGTTGGTTGTTCGATTTCCACTCGGGATATGAATTATTAAAGAAATAAAAAAAAAACAGCTTCACGCTGTATCCTGCTCATGGCAGGGCAGTCAGAGGGAACCTAGTGTTAAGACACTCCGTTATCCACTTTCCGCCAAGTTCTGGAGGCATTGCGTGTTGAGTAGCGGAATTCAACGCCGCGCTTTGCCTCGACACCAGAGCGAAGAAATGAAAATATAAATGTCAATAAATATTTCATTTCCTCGAGTGAAGATCGAACCCCCTACCAGTCGGTTTTACAGTCACACTTTGTGCCCCCGAGCCACACGACTGCCCTCATTATTATTTATTATTATTTTCATTTCTTCGCTCTGATACCTAAACAAAAGCGCAGCGTCAAGTTCCGCAACTCAACACGCAATTCCTCAAAAAATCGGTGGAAAGTAGAGAACGGAGAGTCTTAACAATAAGTTCCCTCTGCCTACATTGCTAAAAGTGGGATACAGCTGCAAAAAAATAATTTCTACTCTACTTAAATTATCAACTTTACCTTCAAAGTAAAATAAAAATATGATATTGTTATATTAAAAAATATATATTATTTCAATACAAAAGTTATCAGTAAGGTTAATGGTATAGTATTTTATGCAACTGGCGATGCAGTTTGTAAATATCTTCAATATGCAAGAATCATTATTCAACGCTGGAAAAAACAGAATATAATACGAATTGAAAATAAATCATTTAAAGTGCACAAGCGCACCTTGTGTTGAAACATCTCAATAGCATATAGTTTTTTTATCTTTGAAATAAACCAAATAAATCAGCTTCACGCTGTATCCCGCACATAGCAGGGTAGGCAGAGGGAACCTAGTGTTAAGACACTCCGTTCCCTACTTTCTGCCGAATTCTGGAGGCATTGCGTGTTGAGTGGCAGAACTCAACGCCGCACTTAACCTCGACACCAGAGCGAAGAAATGGAAATATAAAACTAAGTAAATATTTCACTTCCTCGAGTGGGGATCGAACCCATAACCAGTCAGTTTTACAAAAATAAAAAAAAATGTTTATTTTAATCTATTATTATTACGATACAAGTGATATATCCAATCCAAATAGCACTATAAATTATGAACATACTGTATAATAAGTTCACTGAGCTTTTTCTATTCAAGTGCACAAATTGTACGCCACGCGCGCTGCGGTTTTAAGCTTTAATATGAAAAAAAAAAATCAGCTTCATGCTGTATCTTGCAAACAGCATAATAGGCAGAGGGAACCTAGTGTTCCCCACTTTCGAAATTGTGTTGAGTGGCGAACTGAACACCGGGATTTTGCCTTGTTGGCAGAGTAAAGAAAAAAAAATATTCAAAAATTTCATTGCCTCGAGTGGGAATCGAACCCACAAACGTCGCGTTACAGTCACACCCTTGTACCCCTGCGCCACGACAGTGCAGATTTTAATATTTTATTATATACAAAAGTTGTTAACAAAATTTTAAAAGTAGCATAATTTCTTAACGAATATTTCATTATAAATTGTGTATTTTATTGAGAAAAAGGGAGGTGCTCTTGACATCATTACTTAAGTAAAATTGAAAAAAATCAAAAACCAGAAAAATGTAGTTATAAAATGAGAAGTATTTTTAAATATAAATTTTGATTAAATTTTCATAATATCGTTCTTTATATTTTTCTACTATTTACCACAACGGGCAAAATTGGATCTTAGAGCGCGGTTTGGCTTAAAAAAGTATATTTTAGCTTTGCTATTTTAAAACAACCACACCGTAAAAAGCTGCACAAGAAATAATACCCAAATTTTGCTCAACTTAAATTAAAAATATATATATATATTAATTTTATATTTAAAAAATCTGACACAAAGGGTTCAGTACCAATTTCAGAATTATACGTCATTGGAAAGTACAACTTATAAAAGATGACTTCAGTTTGTTTACGGTATAAAATAAATTAGAAATATAATTTGTAATTTTCTTTTTTCTATGAAATACCTGTAAATTTTCACTTTTCGAAATTTTTCTTTTATTGATATTGAGGCAAGTCGTGGCGCAGCGGCACGAAGTGTGACTGTAAAACCGACTGGTTGTGGGTTCGATCCCCACTGGAAGAGAAGAAATATTTACTGAAATTTATATTTCCATTTCTTCGCTCTGGTGCGCGTAAGCGCGGCGTTAAGTTCTGCCACTCAACACGCAATGCCTCCAGAATTCGGCAGAAAGTGGGGAACGGAATGTCTTAACACTAGGTTCCCTCTGCCTACCCTGATGTGTGCGGGATACAGCATGAAGCTGACTTGATTTGATTTGATATTGTAAGCTATCGCTTCTTGTCAAGTTTCATACCTATAGGAAAGTGCCCTATAGGTTTTGATTAAACGGCTAATTTTAATAACAATGCAGCAAAAAGAATGCATAAATACTCGTATTTTTTGATTGCGTTAACTTAAAATCTTGTTCTTTGTGCTCCAAAGGACCATAGACCCGAATATTTGATATTTATTTTGAGCTTGATACCTCCGCGTGATCTCATATGAATAAATGATCTTGACAGGTAGACAGACGTACAACAAAGTGATCCAATAAAAAATAGGTTTTTCCTTTTGAGGAACCCTAAAAAATATTAATAATATATATCAATATGTATGTACACAAACATATATTATATTGGCATAATCTATAGAAATAATGATACATTTTGTCATTTTATTTTAATATAATTGCAGCCATTGCCAATAAAGGCGACTTTGACGCTCGCAGCTCGAGGATATGTTAAGAAAGTGTCTAATTGCGCGTCCGGTTACATAAAGTGTAGGCATTTATTTTAAGTTACCGGTTCTTTGAGTAAACATATGTATGAGGTCGACTTGGAATATAGATCAATGCCTTCGTTACTAGTTCAGTGGAGCGCAAAGGATTTTCGATGAGATCTCATATATTTAATTAAAACTTTTTATTTATTATTTAATATTATATCAATCAATTAGAATCAAAGGCCAGCCGTGGCGCAGGGGCACAAAGCGTGACTGTAAATCCGTCTCGTGTCGGTAAGGTAATGACTGTTGACCGATGCCCTAATTTTAATAACTCTGTAAATACTATTTGACAATGCAATATATAAATTGAATATGTTTTCAATTTATTAAAAAAAATGCTAATAAAAATTAATATTAAATATTTAAAATTATTATTACAATTAAACGTTTTTTTTTTAAGCTTCCACAGAAGCCGAAAAATATTTCTAGGGCTAACTCATGGTCGCCTGACGTCAGCGTGAAGTGAAAGGGCGAGCCCCCGCTTGCAGTATAAAAGCTCTATGTACTCCCCATCTACTATCATACAACATCCTCACACCCAACCAACACAATGGCATTCAAGGTACAAGCATATTCATTTCTGTATGGTTTTAATAAATATATAATCAACGATCAAACAAAAGTACAACGATCTATCTTAATTGTTTTTAATTTTCAGTTTGTGGTTCTCGCCTGTTTCGTGGCTGCTGCTAGCGCTGGTATCTTACCGGCTGCTCCCATCGCCTACGCTGCATCTCCACTCATCCACTCAGCTCCCGTGGCTTACGCCGCCCCCGTAGCCAAATACGCAGCCGTCGCACCCGTCGCTAAGGTTGCCGTCGAAGAATACGACCCACATCCCCAGTACAGCTTTGCTTATGATGTACAAGATGGTCTCACTGGAGACTCCAAGAGCCAGCACGAATCTCGCGATGGAGATGTAGTTCAAGGTTCCTACTCCGTTGTCGACCCTGATGGTGTTAAACGTACCGTCGAATACACCGCCGACCCCCACAACGGTTTCAACGCTGTCGTGCACAGGGAGCCTTTGGCAGTTAAGGCAATCGCCCCAGTCGCTAAAATCGCACCTGTAGTGCACGCTGCCCCCGTGGTACACGCTTCTCCAGCTGTATACTCCTCTGGCCCCTTGGTGCACGCCGCACCTCTGGCCTACAGCGCCTCCCCTGTCGTCCACGCTGCCCCCATTGCGAAACTTGCGTACTCTTCCCCTTACTACCACTAAATAATGCCAAATAGAAATTAAATCATGAACTGTTGTGACTACTAGTGATGTTCTAGAGATTTCTCGACATTTTTAGGATAAGTAAATTAAATCGTTTTTTACCGTCACTTATTTCGTTTTATTCCTACACTTGACATACTTTATAAAGATATTTACGTACACACACATACACACACACTTACGTACCATGTGTTATAGTAATAATTAATATGTTAATACAAATAATTAACAAAATAACCTTTATCGACTTCATCGTGACTACGTGGGTGCTTAAATTGTTATAATTTTTTTCTCAGCCTGGAAAGACCAGGCCGACCAGACCGAGGCGCTCTGTTGAGTGGCGGAATTTATTATCAAAAAATTATTAAAAAAAATAATTGTGAACAACACAATGGTCATCTAATCGACTAAAATGTTAACATATAAGCTAAAAAGCAAACTTTACTCTGATAATTATGCTTATTATCTGTCACTCAATAGTAAGACGAATTAAACCATCTAATGCAAGACTTAAACTTCAACATATGTGGGTGGTAGAAATCACAGCCTTGATATTTCATTACAGTACATAGTTCCCACGACCCAGACTGAAGCCCCGAGGCTTGCACAATGTTATTCAACATAAAGTAGCGATACACTATCTTGTAGATACTTGAATAGTTTCTGTTGACGAGTTTCTGACTTGGCTAGTTTTCATATGGATTTATAGTAGGCCTACTAAGAATTAATATAAAATTTGCTCTTTTTTTTTAGAACTAAAAAAAACTAGCCAAGTCAGATCTTCCATATAAATATAAGTCTCCTAAGTTGTAAGAAGATAGGACATTTAAGGTGTTATAAAATATTTTATATTTTTAAAAATCAATTTTAACCATTGAACTTGGCACACATTTACATCTCACTACTTTTATCGCTGAAGTCAACAACCAAGGCATATATCATATTACTGAACTTGGGTCTCATTTCACATTTATGTTTTTATGGAATATCATTACTTTTTGTACAAAAATTTGAAGTAGGTAGGTTCATAATGTAATCAAAATCAAAATAATCTTTACTCAATTTGGCCATTACAAGTACTTTTTCCTATACACTAAATTTCAAGACTGAGCATTGAACTTGGCATACATTTACATCTTACTACTTTTGTCGCTGAAGTCAACAACCAGATATCATAATATTGAACTTGGCTCTCATTTCACATTTATGTTTTGTTGGGATATTGTTACTTTTTTGTTATGACTTTTTGTACAGAAATGACGAAGTATTAATAATTAGGTAGGAGTAGGTTCATAATAGAAACAATACCATATGTTATTTTGGTTACTTTTCTTTCTTACGCTTAAGGAGATTAATATCATTTTTTTTACCAATTTCTATATTTTCTTGAACCTTTGAAATGTTCGAGTAAATTGAACTTTTAGTCTCCCAAACTTTTTAAAACGTCTTCTGTTTATAATACGTACGTTTTTAATACGTACTATAAAAATGAATTTCTCATTTAATATTTACTCTCAATATTGAGTAGCCACCTGGGAAGGCAAGTATAATTTTCTTGCTCGTCCTGATCTTGTTTCGTTTGGTGGCTTTCAGGACTGCAAGGAATTCAAACATGTCGTTCTTATAGTTGACCTTATGTTCCCGAATTGGTAAGAAGTCTAGTAGTTGAACAAGATCCATTACCGCCTATATAGATTTTGACCGGGAATATATCGTTCGAACTCCTCCAGTCCCATTGTCTCTCTATCCAGAAGTTTCCTCCTGCCACATATACTGCCCAAAATTTCACAAGAACCATTGCAGGTGACCCTTGGAGCTGAGTGTTTTTTCTCTAATTCTGGACTTTTGGTTTTGTCTTCTACAGTCTTTCGTTAAAGACGTTCTGAGCCATTTTCAGTGGTTAAAAGGGATGTTTGTCTATGGTCTGCAAGTTTAAGATAACTCAGTCTTCACCTCTATCCACTGTGACCTCAAGTTGTTTTGAGGCCTTTATGGAACTTAGACGGTCTGCCACTCTGTTATTCTCAACCTTCGTGGCTGTTGTTCGGGTGTCTCCCCCAGTTTATTGAGCAGCTCACATACCCGTGAATTTCGTTCTTTCAACCCAGTCAAGCAGCATATCAATTTGTTTTTTGATTTTACAATGTCGCCAATAATTCGTGTGCGATTTTCTTAGTGCTACCATTCAATACACTAGCCAGACAAGGCAAAATTGCAATATATTTGTGACTACAAAGGGCTACAGAGCCCTATTTAGCCTGCAGAAACTTATGCCCATTCTGAGCTGGCAGGTTAAAGAGTACACTATCATTAAAATTTGTATATATTTATATATTTTTAATAAATATATTATATTTTTATAATGATGTCTAATTGTAGTGCCTGTTTTATCTACGTCGTCATTGGGCTCATCAAGTACATCTGTACTTTCCACAGTATATCAATTGGTCCCCAAAGAGTCGCCATTGATTTGTTTTTCAGACTCTTTGAAAAACTTTTATGTTCTTCATATCAATATTTATCCAGTTCGTTATCCTGATATGCTTACTTAAATAAAACCCCGTAACAACCATGCCATCTTATTATCTGTAACTTGGTTAAAGCGTTGTTTGCCTAACACGTCCTACTCCATATTTGGGTTTCGTCTTATTGGCAATGACTGAGTTGGTAAAGGTGGAAATGGTATGGTGATCTACCTATTTTCACATATTCCTTTCTCATGAATATGTTTGCCAACTTAACCACCAATACTTGACACCACTGAACTATTTTTTTAATTGCTTATCGAGGTTATTCTCAGCTATACAAAAACCTTTTAGGTGTCTTTTACATTTCCTCTCTTTCATTCGAATGAAGCTCATTCAACCAAATATTAACTTTAATAAGTAAGCACAGCAGGGTAGGCAGAGGAAACCTAGTGTTACGACACTGCATTTTCCGTTCTCCGGTTAATTTTGGAGACATTGCGTGTTGAGTGACGGAATTCAATGTCGTGTTTTGTCTTGACACCAAAGCGAAGAAATTAAAATATAAATTTAAATAAATATTTCCTTATATTTTCTAAAACCAGCCGCATTTACATTCACTTGTGCCTATGTACCACAACTTACCTCAACCAAGAATAATAATTTAATACCGTAATAAATATGATTCCTTCGAAACACAGTATCAAAGATATTGGAAGAAGATTATGAAAAAGCATGAGGACTCCCCGGAAGTAATGTATAAAAAAGTTGATGATGATGAAGTTTTAGATGGCTTACGTAACACTATTGAAGCTAGTCTATAAACAAAGAAAATATCTACTAACTCCAGACATTTAAATTAGTTTAGTTTTAGTTTTTAGCTTCACCCTGTATCCCACACACTGCAACCCTGCTGTAAGCAGAGGGAACCTAATGTTAAGACACTCCGTCCATAATATAAATTTAAGTAAATATTTCATCTCCTCGAGTGGGGATCGAACCCACAACCAGTCGGTTTTACAGTCACACCTCGTGCCGCTGCGCCATGACCGACCTCAAATGACATTTAAATAAGAGCAATATTATTTCTCTTATAATATTTAATAGGCATTGAGTGTAGTCATCAACTTTGATTGCTATACTTACATTACAGGCACTATAAGTAAATGTTCCTAATAGAATCTATTTATTGAATAATTATAAGAAAATGATAAAAAAATACTAGTTTCGGTTTATTTTTCTTTATGTACACCCAATTACTTAGCTGGATGCCAAATTTCACCGTTCTAGGTCATCTAGAACTTGGTTAGAATTAAAGTCTATTTCAGTCAATCCCTGATAAAATTGACGAATTTGGTCAGTCAACGCCTGATAAAATTCACGAATTTTAGACGTCATTATCAAAATAACTGTTTTGAGCTGTGTTTATGAAATTTGATGCCCGTATACAGGTAGCGGGTCTAAATATTTGAGCCAAATCTGACAGGTTTACGTGGAACACTTTTTGAGTTACGAAGAGGTAAAAAGTGGCTTCAAATGGTTCGTGTAAAATTACACACGGTGCTGCTCGCCAGTTCTGTTTTACTGAACTTGGCTACGCGCTACCGCGCGTAATAATATGTTATTTATTTATATTCATTTTACTCTTTATTATTTATGCACTACCGAGATATCCTGTACTATTAGTAAGTTTATGTTAGTTAAGGTTACCTGTAAGAGATCACTAATAGTGATAAGGTCGCCTATTTTTTCTGTTATTTTATATTGGTATTCCTATCTCTCTTGTAAAATGATATATTTCCTCTATGTATGCAATAAAGAGTTTTATCTATCTATCTACTACTAGTCTAAAGTTCCAGCAACTATCTTCCGAATTCCATCATAAGACCAGCTCGACATTATCATATTTTTTTATTTGTATTGTCATCTAATCTATATATATATATATAATTGCCAAGTTTCATGATGATACAGTAATTAAAGTTGTTGTAATTCAGATTCTGTTTTTATTACATAGTTACTTAGTTTGTTACAGATCGACCTAATAAAAACTTGTTAAAAACATCACTATTTTTGTAATTGTAATATTAATATTGAATTGTAATATGAATATCCGATTTTATTAATTTAAAAAGTATTTCATACGTATTGAAATTATCTTTAATAAAATATCATTTAATGGGATAAGGATTAATGCAGAGGTATGAATAATATAGTTTGAGTATTGTCGGCACTTTTATCAACTTATAAAATGTAAAAAAATAGTTATATAACTACAGTAGTTGAACATACGGTATCGCGGACTTTTTTATAGATATTGATGCATTCTATAATACTGTAGAACATTGTTTTGTTCTATCATCATGATAGAACAAAACAATGTTCTACAGTAGAACATGATAGAATTTTTAAGATCAATTTCTTCACACCTTGGGTTACATTATTGCATTGTTCTTAGGGATCCATATTTTCTTGAATATATAATATAGCCTATGTTGGTCAGTGAAGATGCAGCTTTCTAATAGTGAAAGAATTTTCGAAATTGGTCCAGTAGTTATTGTGTGAAAACAATACAAACATACATAAAAAAATACAAATCCTTTTTATAATATTAGTTATTTATATAAATTTAGATAAAGCTCAATTCCAAATCCGAAGCAGAACGGCAGTTGGAGATAAATGACAATAATATATAATCACTTGATAATAAATTTTTAATTGGAGGCACAGTAACAGTAGATAATATTGAAATGAGACTTGTTTACTCTAAATTTAGATAAGAAACACTAAAATAGGATATACTTTTTTATTTTATACATACGAAGTGACTAAATAATATAATACTAATCGTACATGTAGACCGTGTTGGTATTTTGGCGTCCGTTTCCTATATAATTAGTCTTGCAGCCTCTGCCCCGACAAGGGCGCCTGTAAATGGCACCGTAGTCATAATCATCGTAATAACTGAAAATAATAAAAATATATATATTAATAATTGAATTAATAAAACGTACCTATTCATTTTTCTTTTAGCTTTCATTTATCAACATTTCATATATTATATAGCTACAAACATATAGTGTGTAACATTACTATGTACTAAGAAAAAAATAAAAAAATCAAAATAAAAAATCAGCTTCACGCTGTATCCCGCACACAGCAGGGTAGGCAGAGGGAACCCAGTGTTAAGACACTCCGCTCACCACTTTCTGCCGAATTCTGGAGGCAATGCGTGTTGAGTGGCAGAACTCAACGCCGCGCTTAACCTCGACACCAGAGCAACGAAATGGAAATATAAATTTAAGTAAATATTTCATCTCCTCGAGTGGGGATCGAACCCACAACCAGTCGGTTTTACAGTCACACCTCGTGCCGCTGCGCCACGACCGGCCTCAAAAAAAAAGCCTCAAAGAAAAAAATACTGTCGTAAAAATATATATTTATTATATATATTTATTAGTCGTGTCGCAGCGGCACTTTTTAATGTAAACGCGACGGTTTTGTATTCGATTCCGATTCGGGAGAATGATTTTTTCCTCTCTTTGGTGGCAAGCCAAAGTGCGTTGTTGATTTCCGCCACTTGATTCGAAATGTCTCAAAACTTGAACGAAAAGTGGAGAACAGATAGTCTTAGCCCTAGATTACCCTGCTATATGCGGGAAACAACGCAAAGGTGATAATATTTATTTACTTTTGGTATTAAAATGGATTATAAATAAAAAAAAATCACTTACTCTCCTCCACGACGTCCGCCGCCCCCACGTCCTCCACCTTGACCACCTTGACCACCTTGACCTCCTTGTCCACCGCCGCCATCTTGTCCACCACCACCGCCCTGTCCACCATCGCCATTATCGTCAAAGCCACCTCCGCCCATACGACCACCATTGCGGCTATAGGTAAACATTAACGAAATATCAATCTAGAGAAATGTACAGTATCAAATACAATAATTATTTATTGTATCTAATTTTATTAAATAATAAAATTAGATACAATAAAATTATTATTTTAATAACAATTATATTTGAAATCTATAAAAGTTACTTCTTAAAAAAGGAAATATCAAAAATATTTAAAATTAAATACATACTATGGATTCGCCTCGATGATTGTAATTAAAAAAATTGCACAGAATATAAAGACGTATAACTTCTTCATTTTGAACTAATTAAGCAAGTTGTATTTGCGTGTTCCGAGATTAATATGCACTCTGACTGCTAAAAACGTCTTTTTATAAAGTGTAAGAATAAAGGTCAATTTGATAAGAGCTTCATTTAAAAGTTCACAAATCACAACACGGCGATTGTGTTTTACCGTTTACGTATGACTTAATTTGATCTTTCCCAGGAGCAAATTTATAGACTGCTTACGTACGACGGCACGAACAATTAGTATTTTTGTACTCTCGCGGCATAAAGGAATAGTGTAGGTATCGTCAATGTAGACGGTAGTTGGTAAAATATGTGAAATCGACACCCACTCAAGGAAATCTATCTAAAATATAATAATGCACACGAACATCTCTGAAACTTTTAGACTGATTTTAATAACTTAAGTTAACTTAGCTTCACGCTTTATCCCTAGCGGGGTAGTCAGAGAGAACGAAGCGCCAAACGCTGCGGTCTCTACATACCTCTTTCGCCTCGTCCACTGTCATCAACCTCTTCATACATGCCCTTCGGGGGGTCCTCATGCTTTTTACGTGACCTTCCTCCAGTATCTTTGATACTGTGTTTTCGAAGGTCAACCGAGGTCTTCCCCTACCTCTCTTACCGCTCACTTTTCCATCATAAATCTTTTTTGCCATTCTTTCATCACTCATTTGTTCGACGTGCCCAAACCAGCTGAGGACGTTCTTCTTCATTCTCACTGTGACATCCTCGCTAGTACCTGCCATTCTGTGTACCTCTTCATTGCGGATTCGATCAGCTAAGCTGACTCCGCATATCTCACTGATTTTAATGAATCTATATATAAAAAATATATATACCTGAGATAAATTTTAAAGATCGGCATACCTGATGTAAAATAATCATAGTACAACTGAAGTACAAGAAATATAGAAATAGTCCATTAGCAAAGGTTATTCAGAATGATGAGCGATTTTCGGTAACATACTACAACAACAACACCAATGTTCGGAACCTCCAAGACCGGGCTTACTAAAAAATTAAATAATATGGAAATGGCGTCTAAGAAAAAAACAAATGTTACGTACAATGTATTAATAGATATAATATTAATGTCCTAACAATTAACCAAGTGTAAAAACAGGTACATATCTTGTATCAAAAAATGTTTATGCTTATGTATTTTAATAAATTGTAAACAAGTATCACCGTATACCTAATCTTTGTATAAAAGAGCAAGCGCTCGGTGGCTCGTGGTGCCCAGTCCAATCGACGGCCGCAAGCCGAGGTTCGAGACCCGCAGGGGAAGCCCTTACTGCCGCCGACATCCTCTCAAGCAGCCACGTAGTGCCTGCAAATATTTTACAGGGACAGAGTACCCTCTTCTCTACCCACCCTGTCGTTGTAAAAGCTAACAGCTGTAAATGCTAACAGCACTAATTAACCTTAAGTTCGATAAAAAAACAAAGCGGCTCATGATATTCTCGTATGAGCCATCGAAGCGATAGGACCGCTTCGCGACAAAGTCCTTGCAAAATACATCTACGTCCCCTTATTTAACTACGAAAGTCAAGATGTTGACGGTAGTCAATATGTGACAAATGCTTGCTTTTTAATAATACAGTATGTTAATATAAAACACAAATAAAAATAAAACTAAAATAGAAATAAAAGCCCATAAAACAATTTTTCCAGGTTTTCTAAGGTTGTTGTAGCTTTAACTTGACACCAACTTCTAAATTATAAAATACTAATATAATTATTTGTTTAACTTAATCAAAATACGTATTACTTTGTCTTAAGTAAATTTACTTTTTAATTTTTAGTTTACTGTTTAAAGTAGATTTGTAGAAAAGATGTAGAAAAGATTTAATCTCTATATATAATAAGACAGTAAAAATATTTTGTCTGTACATTTAGTAATGTTGACTGAAATGGATAGAGGGACACTTAAAAAGAATAATAGAAAGCAAAAATATTTTTTTTTAATTTCTTGTCTGTCTGTCTGTCGACATTTTTTTGTCCGCATTTTTCTCTGAAAGTACTAGAAAATTTCACCAATTGCTTTGTTTTAACTCAACTTAACTACTAAAGTTTAGTTCATCAAAATCGGTTCATTAAAAAAAAAGTTATCGTCATTTGAAAGAAGTCGTAATTAATTCAACACAGAGATAAAGAACGATCTTGAAAGAAATATCAAGTAAATACAAAGATTTTTTGGTTGGTTCGTTCACATAATATATGTCACTAATTTAAAAACTGTACAGGAGTTAATATGCAAGTATTACAGTTATTTTACAAAGAATATTATGAATACTTCAAATCAATAATTTAACATTTAAGGCTGTTTCTGAATGAGTAAATTAAATTATTCACTGAAATCAGCACATTTAACAGAGTATACTATATAGGTAAAAAGAACATAAAGTTACAAAAATATATACCTACGTGTAATAAATAATTAGCTTTATGTATATTTTATAAATATCAAATATCAACAATGGTCGTATATTTTTATTTAAAACAATCAAAAATTCGTTGACGATAATGTCGTAAAAAAATCATATTAGAAGTCATTATAGTTGTCAATCAATTCTGCTTATTAAATCAATAATCATGTATTTTAAGCGGGCGAAGCCGTGGGCGAGCCGTTAGTTTTTAAATATTTATTTAAATTGATGTTTTCATTCCTTGGCTCTGGTATCGAGGCAAAGCACGGCGTTGAGTTCCGCCACTCAACACGCAATGCCTCCAGAATTCGGCGGAAAGCGGAGAACGGAGTGTCTTAACACTAGGTTCCCTATGCGTACCCTGCTGTGTGCGGGATACAACGTAAAGCTGACTTGATTTGATTTTATTTCATGATATGAAGAGATGAAACGAAAACTCAGGTCACTCGCTAAAGCGTCGAGGAATCGGCGAGCCGAATGCGTGATACCATGATGGCGATATGTGATGCATCTGTGCCAAAAGAAGTCCCAGAAGTACCCGGAGAAGTCCGCTGCATCGTTTACTGGTGGAAGTCCTAAATTGCAGTTCTACCGATGCCATGTAACAAGGCCCGACGGGCATTCAAGAGGTCGAAGAAGAAACGACTTCGATGTTGCTCTCGAAGATCAACTGATGAGTGCATACAGAGAGAAAAAGAGGAAATGAAAATGGCTCTTAATAGACTAAAAACCAAAAAAGTCGCCCTAGGACCAGATGGTATTCCGCGTAAAGTACTCAGTATTACCTTAGAGTACTTTGCCAATAATCTTCGGGTATTGTTTGACCACTGCCTCTCATCTGGGCAGTTCCTGAAGATTTGAAAAGAGAAAATGTTATGTTTGTTGCGCAAGAAAGGTTGACCTCCGGACTCACCTTCCGCATACAGGCCGATAGTGCTGCTAAACGAGATGGTTAAGATCTTGGAAAAGATCGTCTCCTCCCGTCATCATCTAGAAGAGGTAGGCCCGGGTCTTTCAGAGGACCATTTTTGGTTTAGGGCCGGTCGTTCAACAGTCGGCGTTCTGAAGGCCCTGAAGACTCGGTCATTGACAGCGACGGCAGAGAGAGACGTTCGCCTAGCCGCTACTCTCCTGGCAGGTGTGCCGCCTTGGGCTGGCAGAAGTGCTTGCTAGAGTACATACATTCCGAACAAATGGGCGGTCGCGAGGTGAACCAAGGATATCATGTGGATCAGGAGGAGAGCAGACGAAGCCCTGATCCAACGATGCAAACTGAACCTGGAATACCAGAGTGGCGGCAGGCATAGCGACAGTAAAGTAGCTATTCGCCCCCATTTAGATCGATGGATACAAAGGAGCTTTGAGGTTCTAATATTCAGATTGTTACAGGTAATGACGGGGCATGGTTGCTTTGGTACATGCCTGCACCAGATTGTATGTCGAGAACTGTCACTGGCATGCTGTGAATGTAATGCGCCCGTGGACTGGGCCCCTCCTACTCTGGTCGAATGTCCTGCTTGGGCACCGCAACGCCACATTCTGATGGCCGTAATGGGTAGAGATCTATAATTATCCAGTATGGTGAGAGTCATGCTGGATACTGAGAGGAACTGGTCTGCCATGATTTTTGTGCATCTGTTATATCATTGAAGGAGGCCACGGGTACGCGAACACAGAGCTGCTTCGCCGTCAGAGATCAGGGGGTAGGAGAAAGCAGTACGCACATCCCCTACTCTCTTTACCCTAGACGACCCAGTGACAAAACCACCGAGGTTGTGGCCCTCCCCCAATGGAATGGAATAGCGTAATATACGGACCTTCCACCGAGGCTTCGTAGTAGCATGCGTGACCGATCCTGCGGTGTCTCTGCTTTGGTAGGAAGGTTTCCGCTGGATTTTAGTGGGTAGTATCGGATTTCTTGTCCGATGACTCCCACACTACCATACGAATGCAGGGCATGCCTGTCCGCGTACGGATAATCTGCGTAAGAGCATTTCCCAGCCAAAAAAAAGGTGACTCAAATATCCGGATAGTAAAAAAGATTGACACCCGAGTTTCTTTCATTTGAATTGAACACTTCCGTTACTTTATAATGGATCCTATAATCAAAACCTAAACAAACTCATTAAACTATTCTGGAAGTTCATTCTTTCTAATAAAAGAATCAATGAAATCCGCTGGCGTAATGTGAGTTATCACTTCTTACAAATTTAAGACTTATTTTTTTGGGAATGATAAGTATAAGGTAGTAGAATAGATAGTAGTAGGATCTTTAAATAAATTTGTGGTAATTAGTTTTTGTTAATAAATAGTAGTTACATGATATTTTTTATGGAAAAAGACAAGGCTAACGAGCGTACGAATCACCTGATGGTAAGTGATCACCGCCGCCCACAACCCCGTGTAACACCAAAGAAGCTACAGGTGCGTTGCCAGCCTTTTGATTTTTTAGCCAAATCAAATTAGTAAGAACACGATGAAGGAAGTTAAATAAAATATTGACAGCTCTTCAGCCTCAATCATTGGTTGCAAGGTGTTTCATAGTTAAATATTTTCATTTATAAGTTAGATGACTGTGTCCAATAGAGACGAAATGTATGTTTTGCTTTGTACTATAAAAATCAATGTTTATTGTTAAATATGTAGTTAAATGCAATATGAAGACTCGCGTCAGCGTGTCCAGCCAAGTTAAAAAGCTGGGAACGCGCAATATGTGTTTTACACGATCCATTTCAACTGTCAACTTAACTTTATTAGCGATTTTAAAAATAACCAAAGTATTTATAACTAAGACTTAGATTAAAGCTCTAAATTTGACTTGGCTATATTTTATCATCAGGCACCAAATTAAATATCAATAATAAGAAGAAAATGAATAACAATTAATATATATTAGTTATTAATTTATATTAGTTGTTAGTTTTTAATAATTTATATTAGTTTTAATTCGTAACAAAAAAATCTTAGGACATTTCCTAAATACAACCATCACAAAAGCACTAATCCCTTGCCAGTATAAGACTAAAGATTGTTACCTGCCTACGTATATTAATTAAATATATTTATAAAATTAAAAAATATAATTGCTTATAATAAATTTGCTTACAAAAGATAACTCTGAATACGCATTACTTTTATGATAACCAACTCTTATCTACTTAAAACCACTTTATTACAATTTTTTTATTTTTAAATACGTAACAATGTAGGGGAGAGGGGGGTAGCTTTGAACAGGGGCACCTTTGAAAATATGTGTTAACTGAGCTATTTTAAAAAGAAATTTTGGTAATTTTTTTTTGAGTAGTGGCAGCACTAACCTGCACCCGTGTCACTTGTCACCGCTGATATATGAGAGCCCGTGGTTGAGTTACGAGGAGTGTTTGATTTTGAGTAAAATTTTATACATTTTTAAATAAACGCGTAAGGATCGCAGGGATCCAATTCATGGTATATGGTTTTATTTTTTCCTCTTTTAGTTAGAATTTTTCATATATCATGCAATAAACTAGAAATTAATACAATTTTTAAACTTTTACTTGAAAAAAAAACGTTTTTAATTTTTCAAATACCACTGAGGCAGCTTTGAACAAAATAAGGGGGGCAGTTTTGAATATTATTATATGTAAAAAAATACCGCGAAAGAAAAACAAAACTAAACTGAACTTTTCTTTACAAGAAACTGACGTATGAAGACTACTTAATGGAATTAGACTACCACTTAATAAATATTGGAGACTCCATTTTAGCGAATGTTTCATCATCTATGAATAGTAAAAAAGTAGCTTGTACAATTTTTTTCCTTACGTCACTATACTATATCCATGTTCCTTTAAATTTAATTTCTCTAAGTTCAAATTAGGGTAAGCTGTTTATTAAGAAATATTTTGTTTTATTTTCATAATATTAGGTTTATTCTATGATTGATCCTGACTGGTTGTGGGTTCGATCCCCGCTCGAGGAGATGAAATATTTACTTAAATTTATATTTCCATTTCTTCGCTTTGGTGTCGAGGTTAAGCGCGGCGTTGAGTTCTGCCACTCAACACGCAATGCCTCCAGAATACGGCAGAAAGTGGGGAACGGAGTGTCTTAACACTAGGTTCCCTCTGCCTGCCGTGCTGTGTGCGGGATAAAACGTGAAGCTAATTTTTATTTCTTACGTAGACTACTTCCCTCAATTTCAGTTGCTTTTACGTTACGTCACGTACTACATTCATGTTTTCCTTTACATTTAATTTTTCTAAGTTCAAATTAAGGTAGTAAGCTGTTTATTTAAAAAATATTATGTTTTATTTTTATAATATTAGATTTATTCTATGATTGATCCCATAATGTTAATTACTTCTACGAAGCCAAAGCTACTTTTTTGTTTTTTTAAAGTCTATTAATAATATTAAAGTTATTTAACATTAGTACTAGTACAATCGCAATATTAAACTAGGTATATTATTTTTTTCAGTTAACATGG
>JAATLQ010001313.1:0-18375 GCA_013421005.1 Heliconius erato x Heliconius himera
ATTAAAATATTTTTCAATTTGACATACATTTATTCCGCCATGTTAATAACAACCGACCGTTGCTAAGCAACGGTTTGCAAAGTTTATTTGTTGTTATAAGCAAACGTCACCCAAAATGAGCTTGCTTAACGCATACATGGCGTGCGCCGACTCAACCTTATGAGATACATAAAAATAATGTTTTACAAATATAAAAATGTCCTATAATAAAATATGTCCTTTAAATAATGTTTAAAAAAGTCCGCGATACACATACCATATTTATCTCTGAAGCTTGAGCAAAGTAACACAGTAACAACAAGTAACCATTTTAATTAATTTACTTTATATTTATCGGGTTTTTGTTGTATGTATTTTCTATAACTTGATATTGATCCTTATGAAAATGAATAAATAGTCACTTTTAGCATTTCATCTACATTGAAATTATAGTTCACTGTATAACATTCTAATAAATAATTAAGGAGATGTCACTGATTCGAAATAACCTAGCATACGACCGGCATAGTATGACCGACGCGAACGGGCAGATGACTTTGACGGTTTTGTAAATTTTCATACATTTTCGAACTACTGTTAATTTTTATGTAATTATTTACTGTTTATAATTAATTTATACATTTCTTTGGTTCTTCGCTTATTCGAGGAGCAGATTAGTTAGATTTTCATAAATTTCTTGGTGTGGTGTAAGTTGCGGCCCTGCGCGGCGTCGGTGTAATATTATTTAAGTATTAAGGAGAGAATTGTTGGTTATTTCATCTTGGTTGGATGGTTATCTATACCGTTGTTATAAACTTAATAAATTGTGGTTTTAGTTTTTTGGGATTTTATTTGATATTGCTCGCAAAATTTATCATATTTAATGTAGAAAGGACTTTAGTTATTTCATATAGTATCTACGTACGCGCGCAAGGAAATCGAGTAAAAAGATTTTTCCCGGGTAAATCAGTAAAATCGATCATTGAAAGTCCAATAAAAATTAGTTCAGTTATTCTGGATATTAGCTCGGGGAAATAGAAAGACATAAAGAGATAAAATTGTTAATAATATAGCTGGTTTTGTTTAGTTTTTTTATTAATATTTTACTATGGTTACGTTTACTTATATTTTTTTTATTTAAATTAGTTACATATTTTGCACAAACAATTTCCTAAATATATCTATAAGCATTCGTAAAGTTTAAGCGGGCGAAGCCGCGTCCGGGTCCGCTAGTCCTTCTATATAATTCTTTTATATAATTCTTCTATATATTTCTTCTATATAATTATTTACTTTTAAACTTCATCCTGACAGTGCAGTTGCTAAATACTACACGGTACACTTAGGTCTCAGGTACTGCTCTGAGATCCTCACCTTGAAATATGAATGAATATCAAAATTCTAAAAGTATGCTTTTGTTCATATTAAGATGTATCCATAATATGATAGTTTCCATTTCTTGTATCCATATCTTTTGTTTGTTTGTCGATTCTATAGACAACATTATATATTTACATTAGATTTTTCCTCACAATATTTAAATCTACATTCATTATTTACGGTATCGATGCTCAAAACAATTGAAGGCATATAAAACAAATGTTATCTACATTTGTGAATGAAATGCAGAAATAGCTCACAGTGTTTAAATAGTTGTACATCGTGTCTGTTTGTATTGAGTACCGTGTTCAATGGTATTTGCTAGTCTTGAGATCAAATACGACGCAGACGAGGACCGAGGATACATTCCTACTATTTAGGTTCTATTTATTGAACTAAACTGACATCAGACTCCCTATATGTCTTACTTAATAAGACATAATACGACATAGTATAAGTCTTACTTAAGCAACATTTATATATAACACACGTGTATTATACTCGTATATGCAGAGTTGTATGTATGTACATGAATTTCAAATATAGTACAATCCCGTTTATTACCTTTCGACTTTAAAAAAATCTGCAAATAAGAGAAAAAGGAGTTTATTAATTGAAGTGTTTTTAGTGTACAACAATGTTTTGAAGTCAAAACAATATATTTTTTCTACTTTTACTTTTTTTATGTATATAAAAGTTATAATAAGTAGATATAATCTTTCAAAATTTCTGATCCTGATTCTATAGATTGTACCAGATGCCTCTACTATCAATATTGTATATTTCTTAGAAATGAAAAGCTTTCAAGATAGAAAGAAGTCTCTGACTTCGTAAAATAAAAAAAATAAGCGTTATCTTGTGTATATGAAATGAATGAATGTAGCGAAGAAAACAAAAATGCCTGAGCTGTGGCACAGACGCACGAGCGTGTTACTTTACGACATGCTGTGGGTTCGATTCCCACTCGAGGTAGGTTTAATATTTAAATTTCGTCGCTATGGTACACAAGGCAAACCGCGGCATGGCGTTCCACCACTCAATGCCTCCAGAATCCGGCAGAATGTGGAGAACAGAAGCGTCTAAATGAGAAAAGAGTGACTGAGCATAAGCTTCCTAGGTTCCCTCTGCCCACCTTTCCGTGAAGCTAAAGAAAATAATAATAATATAAAAATAAAAGAAAAGATAGAGCAGTATTTTTCCTGACTGCAAAGGAAGGTTTATGTTTAAATAATTTCCATATGTTATCTCAATTCTGAATGTTTACAAATTATAATTTTATTCGCGTAGCAAATGATAAAGTTAAAAAATTCAATTTCAACTGTCATAAAAAATTGTGTTAGCCCTTCTTACTTTCAAAATTGTTAAATTTGAAACTCACTTTATCACGACAATAAAGATTGTTACCTTCGAAATAATTGAATAGAAGCTTTAAAACTTCACGGACGAAATTGAACAGGAAATTTCAAATGGTTTTAGACTATATAACTTTCAAAGAGCTTTTAAGACTCTTAGATATAAAAGTAATGAAATATTTTCAAAAAGAAAAAATATATTTTGAAATATGATTGAATATAAACGTCATCATCGATCATTTTTATACAAAACTAATATGTGGTGGAGAAAAAAAATGGAAATTATTATTATGGGTTCTTTTTATTGTGTACCATATCTATAAATATAATAGTTACTTTTCCTTTTGCAATATTTTAATGTAAACTGAGACGTTGAAATAGCTAGAAACCAATTGGGAATACTAGGTACACGTATTATTGCGTGTAAATACGCGGAGGAGTTAATTATTTTTATTTCTCAGAATACCCAGGGGTATTCTGAGAAATAATTTGTGTGCAAATATGGATTTGTAACGTTTGTTTTTATGTTTCCTCTATTAATCCAAAGTTGTGTGAATGTATATATATATATATATATACACTATATAGATCTTTAGTCTTTAACTTCATTTAGTTATTGGTTCTCGTCGCATATTTGTATTATCGCAAGCCTACACACTATTTATAATTATTTATAATTTAATTATCATATCAAATTACAGATTACTTAACGCTAAGTGGCTCATATCTCTTTTCCTGTCCAATTAAAAAAAAATCTGGTGGACGATGCCCCAGATAATTTAAATACAAGCATTACCCACCCCAAAAATAATATGAAAACGTCATCATAATCCCTTAATATTAACAATGAAATCAACAAGTTTCATAGAAACGAGTTAATAAAAGCTTATTAAAGTAAATGATGATATGAGTAAATAAAAAAAAGACGTCGGTATAGTGAGAAAAAATGAATAGCTCTCTAAATAAGTCCCTGAGCGTGTCTACTGAATGTTGACAACGATTGCTATTTCTCTGAATCCTAAACAAAGAAGTCGGTTTACATAAATTAAGCATAATTGCTATATCTTCGATGTTATATTTTATACTTATGTATATGTTATATACATTTTAACCGACTTCTTTTTAAAAAGAAGGAGTTCTAAAGTATATATATTTTTTGTGCGTCTGTCCGTTTTTTCTCAATTGTATCCCGTTTTTATTTTTTTTATTTGTAAAAGCGTACTTTCCCATTACCATTTACCACCACCATGGAAATCGAGTTCAACCAACAAATTTTATAGGCACGTTCTATGTGTTTCATATATTTTTTTATAATTATCAGGTATTTGGTTTTTGTGGTCATCTGATGGTAATACTGAGCTGATGATATTGCTAGGAGACACAACTCTTTAATGTTTAGGAGTTAGGGGACAATTTTTTTAATATTATTGGAAAGTATAGAAGGCTATTTGTATCCTATCAAGGTATTCTGGGAAGCTGATGATTGTCGGTATAATTCCACAACTTCTAAAAATTATGTTGTTTTTGTACCCGCATAGGCAGGTATATTATGTAAAGGTTAATAAATGCAGGAAGTAACAATGTAACTATTACTTGGATCCCACTTCAAAAAGGAGGAGCTCAATGTTTTTTTGCAAAAATCGGCATTTATATATATACATATAATATACGATACCGATATTTTAAATCATCTAAGTTTTATTGAGGAATTAACATAACTGTTTCTTAAAAAATATAAGTAATTGTAAAATCCGTCGCAATTCAAATCAAATCAAAATTAATATTTAATGTACTTATTTTTCTTTCCTATGTGTAGAATAACACTTAAAAATGTTTAAAATATTTAATATATTAATCACAGTACTTAAATACAAGAAAATTGTTATTTACTTACACGCAGACGGACAAAAAGAAAGCGGTAGGTTATTAAAATACCTAAACATACGTAATACACTCGAACGAAATAATTGAATACGGCGAATAAATTAAAATTGGCAATTGACCTTATTTAGTTCTTATGAGAACTACCTATTTAGCTTTAATATATGATTTTAAAAATGCACAGTTCATTCTATTTTCATTAAGTCCTTGGACTATTAGTTTCTTTTAAGAGTGTTTTGGTATTTACTATTTTTAATTTAACACTACTGACCTCGGCGTGGCTTCGTCCGCTTGTACAATAGCATTACTTATTTTGTCATTTCAATTATTTTAGAGATCTAATATCATTATCTTTTTAAAGACAATATTCATATAGTGATAGCTAAAGTTTTACCAAATTTAATAAAACAACTATTTTGTGGCAATGTTGTCGCATATAACTCTGTAAACTGGTTGGAATAAAACAAGCCTTCTTTGAGATTAGCGAACAAAGTCAAACAGACAAAAAATTTAAAAACCATTGTTTTCTAGTCTAGTCGAGTTCTATGATATTTAAAAAGGCCCCCAATAAAAAAAATCATATATATCTTCCATGTATAGATACCGATTCGTTACTATTTTATTGTAAGTATAGATTATGCCATATAAAATTATCAATTTAAATATAGATTTAGGTAAAATTTAAGGCTTTCAATGACAAGGCAAGGCACAAGTAACGAGAAGGCTATGGGTTCGATCCCCACTCAAGGAAATGAATTATAATATATATTTTTTTAATATTTTCACTCTGGCACCAAGGTAAATGTCCGGCGTTCAGTTCCGTCACTCAACACACCATGCCTTGAAAAATTCGCAGGAAAGTGGGGTACGGAGTGTTTTAATACTAAGTTCCCTTTGCCTACCCTGCTGTGTACGGGATACAGCGTGAAGCTGATTTTTATTAACGCTTTAAAATAAATCACGAAGCTTACCATTAGAAATATGTGTATTAAATTAAATTTCACAAGATTGGGTTACTCTACAACTTCTAAAAGCTTCGATATAAACTTTTGCTTGCTTACGGCACATTGGTTGGGCTTAAAGATCACAAGACTCATATTTTATTTACGCGTTATACGAAGGGAATCCATCATTAGTATCACGCGAGTCACGCTTATTCGACAGAAGCACCACAAGGCCCTTATATTTGCGATTATTCATCTCATGTCCATTTGCTATGACAGATTGCTAATTGCGAATTTATAATACAAGAATAAAAATCCACCTACCTAAATACATAACTAAACTTCTTGAAAGTCGGTTAAAGTTTGTATGTAAACTTTACGCCATATTTGAACTGTAGGTTAATCAATTAGTTGTTTTGACGTAAGGTATAATATATAGATGGAGAGGCGACGCGTGACGCGGGCAGGTCGCGGCGAGGCGGTAACGACTGCGGGGTCCGCGAGCGCGCGAGACGAGGTACTTCTACGCATGCGTTTTAGATATGACGTTACCGCACATTTTTCTCTTTAACACATTAAGTAAATTGCAAAACCACCAAATTTAAGGTTGATTAATAATATTTATATGAAATGTTAGATTTTTTCATTACAAAAATATACAGAGTGGCGCCGGGGCACAATGGTGTGACTGTAACGCGATGGTCGTAGTTTCAATTGCCACTCAGGGGAATTAATTTTTATTTATTAATATTTTCATTTCTTCACTCTGGCACTAAGACCAAAGCCCGGCGTTGAGTTCCGCCACTCAACACGCAATGCCTTAAAAAAATCAGCGGGAAGTGGGGAATGGGATGTCTTAACCCTATGCTTCCTCTGCTTACCCTGACTATATGAGGGATACTGATCACTAAGCTGATCTTTAATACAAAACATGATCCGCAATTTTATTAAAATTGAATAGAGCATAATATTTAAGTTAAATTTTGTATGACATTAAACATATATATTTAAGATTTCTTTCGTGTTCTTCTACTTAACTCAAGTTATTATTTTAAAATTATTTATTTGGCTCTTCCGGTTATTAAACGCTAATTGACCTAAATTAGAGAAATTTCTTTCGTTTTAACGATAGCAAATTGTCGCATTTAAATTTCATTCTTAACTTGGCAAGAATACCGTACTTTAAATTCTGAAGTAAGAATTTTTATCATTCATTCCATTTAAAAATTTTATACAATTACTTAATCTAGAATATTGTCTCTCATCCATTTATGTATTAGAATGCAATGCAAATGCTATATAATGTACATATTATGTTATGCATATTGAAAAAATAAATAATGGAAACGTAGTGTTAAGACACTCCGTTCCCCATTTTCGGCAGCAATTGCGTGTTGATGTTTTTTTATTTCGTTATAACGTATGAACTGTCAAAGCCATTTACAGTACAGTTTTATTTGATTACTTTAAATGGGTGACGCCTTTGTTTTCCCGAAAGAATACTTCAAAACCTTCTACTTACAACATCAAAAGTAATCGCTAACACGAATTGTGAGGAAAAACGTTATAAAAGTCAAGCATTTTAATGCTCCTTAAGACGATGAATAGTAAAAATATTTCAGCGAAAACGCGTCACGTAGAACCTCCCAGGAGGCTCGAGAATGCCAACGCGTGTTCCACCCCGATATGAAATGCTTAGGCCCGGGAGGATAGAATTGATGGAAGTGACTTTGTCATTGTAAGCCCAAATATTTGATAATAATACTATAATATATTTATTAATTTACAGCCGAAGCTCTCCTTCTCAATTACTGACTACTTACATAGGTCGTTTTGTGAAGAATTGCCTAAATTTCTACAGAAAGAGAGAAAACGTGCTACAGTCCACACAAACAAAGTTAGAGTGATACGATCCAAATTAAACAATTAAAAATAATATAACATATTGAAAAGTAAATTGGAATTATCTGCTGTAATCTGATAAATATATTAGGTACACATAAAACACATCTAAGCAAATTATTTTATACCATTATTATTCAATGACTTAACGAGTAGGTGTATATAATATATTAATAAATAAAAAATATTATAAAAATTTTAATCTCATCCAGCTAAGTAGTAATATTTAGATCCACAATATGCAGGAAGATAGGTGTGTCATGGCGCTGTCACGGAATATATTTGGAGCGTGCGATTTTAGGGAACTCGTCGCACCTCACCCGATATTCAAAGCTATTGAGGGAATTGGTGAATTTGATTACACGTGATATTGAGACGTCAAGCACCATGTGACTTAAGCCTCAGCCGTAGTATTACCGCCGTAGTATTAATACACTTATATTTATATAGCTTATAGGTAAACTTTTCCGTTACTGAGTAGGACAACACGTAAACAAAATAGTTGGTTTTGGATTATATAGAAATAAATAATGTGGACGGTTTATATATATTTGAAACTTATATATTTTTTATCTTTAAACTTGTATTTCGTATATTGAAAGGTTACCAGAGATAACCTAGTATTATTATTTTATGTAACTTCTCCTTCACCACCGCGCTTCGGACTAAATCGGGAAGTCTATTCATTCAATAATTCATTTATATTATACACTAGCCATGCCTGCAACTTCATGTGCATGGGATAGTAAATTGATATTCTTTTTTTATTTACGAACCAAATGAAATAAGCAAACAGAGAATTTGGTGAAAAGTGGGAAACAGAAATGTTTTAATGCGAATGGAGTGTGTTAAAACACTCCGTTCGCATTAAAACGTTATCACTAGTTTCCTAGTTCGATGGACAGCCTATCTTGCCATGTGCGGGATACAGAGTGAAGCTAAAATACTCTTAATATATTATATTAGCAGGGTAGGCAGAGGGAACCTAGTATTAAGACACTCCGTTCCCCACTTTCTGCCGAATTCTGGAGGCATTGCGTGTTGAGTGGCAGAACTCAACGCCGCGCTTAACCTCGACACCAGAGCGAAGAAATGGAAATATAAATTTAAGTAAATATTTCATCTCCTCGAGTGGGGATCGAACACACAACCAGTCGGCTTTACAGTCACACTTGGTGCCGCTGCGCCACGGCTGGCCTCATAATATATAATATGTAAATAAAAAATCATTAACAATATATAATCTTATATCGAAGACAAAATCTTAACATTTTTCATAAGTCCAAATATTTAGATATCTTTTCTTTTTTTGCCTTCACAAGATTATAATCATGTAGGGGAAATCACCTTCAACTATCACTCTATGGAGCGCCACTCAGTCTACTTCTTTATTATAAACGTTAAATATGCATTGCATTGTAAAAACAAGTTAAATACAATATTATCTGAATAAATATGAATATTTAAATATGCATTTCTGCTTTAGATTTCTCTTATGCTTTGCCTAGCAGCCAACTTTTGTAAGTGATTTAAGATAACATTTTATATTAGATTGTATATTCTCAGATATTTTCTGTTATTTTTTATTAAATTGTGGCTAATTAAAATATAAACATTCTTAATTAAAAGTATTTAATTGTAAATAATAGCATTGGAAGATATAATCACTTCGAATTTCATTTCCCCGTTTTACTCTATA
The DNA here is from genome assembly GCA_013421005.1 of Heliconius erato x Heliconius himera. Lineage (NCBI taxonomy): Eukaryota > Metazoa > Arthropoda > Insecta > Lepidoptera > Nymphalidae > Heliconius > Heliconius erato x Heliconius himera. The sequence continues at coordinate 9,138 of JAATLQ010001313.1, forward strand.
ATATAAAGGAACTATATATGGAAAAACCGTAGCGTTTGGCGCTCCGTTCTCTCTGACTACCCCGCTAGGGATAAAGCATGAAGTTAGTAGTAGTAGCTATATATGGAAAAAGAAACGATCTTATATGCCTCGTAACGTTTTGAATGTAAGAAAAAAAGAAAAAAACTTTTTTCTTTTTATTTTCAAAAGTGGGGCATCTATCTATGGGTTATCATATAGGATTTATGATTAATTTTTTTTTGGCCTATTACAGTTTTCCCAGAATTTATCTTTTCTCGTAACCCCCTTTTAGAGGATAGATGCATTTCTATACAGATAGTTGCCCCACTGTAAAAATATTAATAAGGATAGATGACGTTTATGTTGTGTAAAGGAAAAAATCAACTAAATATATGAATAAGGTCAAGTGTCCGATCAAATCTTCAAATGTCTCCAAGTAATTTAGAATTATTTTCTTGGTTTTATAATCTTTGGATTGTTATCATATAAGAAAAAAAAATACTTTAGAATATAATTTTATTTTGTTTTAAATGGATGAAATTTCACGAGACGATATCTCGCACGTAGCAGGGCAGGCACAAGAACCTGTCTGAAGACACGCTGTCTCCTACTTTCCTCTGAGTTTTTGAGATTTCAAAACTTTGTTTTGTTACCAGGGCGAGGAAATTAAAATGTTAAATAATTCAATCACTCGTGTGGAAATCAAACCCACAACCGATCCTTTGACTTTTTTATAAATTATTTTAAAATCTTTTTACATTTCCAAAAGAAAGTGTGAAATCATAATGTACAAATACAATGTGTACGTTATTATTGACTGGCAAAAATATAAAACGTATATTCTATTCTATTTACTTAACTTTCTTATCTATTATCAATAGATAACAATGAAAATTCCGTATACGTACTTGAACATTTCCGATTTCAATGAGAGAATGTGTACATTATCATCATATCATATAGAGTTATCTATATTCAGAAACTTAGCTTTAAAAGTTATATATGCGTTTATATATCATGTAACCAAGGTAGGAGGACGGCGAATTAATCTTTGAACCCTTCCATTTATAAAGAGAAGCATCCAGCCAGTGGGATGTGTAAGGCATTTCACTTTATTACAGGCTAGGTCTGGAAAATGTCAAACGACTTTGGTTAGCTGATGAGGTGACCTCAAGCATCTTTACTTAAACTATAAATAACAAAGCAATTTACTTGTTTATTACGTTACTTGGTGTGACCTTTGAATTATGTAATAAAATAATTGAAAAATAAACCAGATCAAATAAAAACTTTACTAACTTCAATTTTACTTTATATAAGATTCTTACTCGATGAGATATTTTTTATATTATTTCTGAGAAATTTTAATGGATATTAATCATTTCTAATCATTTTAAATTTTGTATTAAAAAAAAAAAAATAAACCAGCTTCACGCTATATCCCGCACACTGCAGGGTAGGCAGAGGGAACCTAGTGTTAAGACACTCCGTTCCCCACTTTTTGCCGAATTCTGTCCGAATTCTGGAGACATTGCGTATTAAGTGGCAGAACTCAACGCCGCACTTGTCCTCGACACCAGAGCGAAGAAATGGAAATATAAATTTAAGTAAATATTTCATCTCCTCGAATGGGGATCGAACCCACAACTATTCGGTTTTACAGTCAAACTTTGTGCCCCTGCGCCACAACTAGCCTCAAAATTTTGTATTAAATGTATACTTATGTAATAATAGATACATACCTACCTTACATAATATTGGCATTTATTTTTAAATGAAATATATGAATAACAATAAAAATAATGTATTTATGGTTTGAAAAAACTGACTGTTAAGTTTACTGGCTTTATGTGTTAATGAAAAAAAAAGAAAAAATCTATCTTTTTTTACAATAAAAAACTTCCACTTATTAAATTCACAATTTTTTTAATTACTTAAAAAAAGCTGGAGCACAAGATTATTTGCAAATGTAACTGTCAAACATTTTCATGATAAGCCCATTCCCTTTTGTTGCCTTCTATGCTTTTATTACAGAAAAGTATTTTCTAAATGCAGTGGCTGACTTCTTGAAGAGATAAGCAAGCGTCAAATGACAGCCCGCTATTGTCCGACTGACCTTAATCCGAATATATATTTAGCATTTATTTTGTCGGAAAATATTTCCTTCGACTTAGTAGTTGATGACTTGAGACCGTACAGATTGTTGTCCTCTAAATCAACAGTATTGGACACGCTAACCATCTCATATATCACGAGTCACCAATCTTTCGTTATTGTACCATATTGTAAAGCAATTTCTCAGGAAATGCCGACACTTTGTCTAGTTAAACTTTGTAGGATGATACTATTTTATAAATAGCAACAACATTTAGTTACTTACTAATGGCGTAAGGTCAAATCTTTTTATTATTTTTATTAAGATTTCAAAAAATTCATTTGATAAAAGAATGAGAAATTAAGTTTCTAAAAGTTACGCCTCTATATATATATTTTATAATAACATATACATACAAACGAGCGTACGGGTCACCTGATGGTAAGTGATCACCGCCGTCCACGGCTCCGTATAAAATTAGAGAAGGTACAGGTGCGTTTCCGGCCTTTTAGGTGGAGACATACGCGCTTTTGAAGGTACCCAGATCATAAGAATCTGTAAATACCGCCGCAGGTAGGTCATTCCTACGAAAATGCACAGTAGTGGAGTGCTACGTATCCAGATAGGGAGGATGATACTTGAGTTTGTGACGTACTATACGGTTAGGAAATTCGGCGGCAGGTAACAGATGTAACAGTTCTCCAGAATACTAAAAAGAAACAATTCAGTTCCTTCTATGTATTCTCTCTTCTATGTACATATGAAGTTACAACTCCGAACAACAATTAATATTATTCACTATACAGCAACATGATCCTTCAGTTAAAATCTGGAATTACAACAGTGGTAAATGGTTCAAATTTTTAACCTCCATTATCCCTCGTCTAATTAGTTCCTGACTGACCCGTGTTGAGGTTAATGCGACGGATTACACTTGATGAATGAGTTTCGTTTATTTTGGTACAGCAATAATAATCCTACGCTAATGATGCGTCACCCCCGTCTAAATGGTACCATGATAGATTACGTAATATAATGAATTGTTAGTGTTTCCAATTAATTAATTAATTAATTGATTTTATTAATCAATTAATTATGCTTAAGATATATATGATGATTGAGGTGTAAGAATTTTGGCTTGCAATTCTCTTTAGTTTTGTAATGTTGAGGTATTACGCAAATATTAAATGGGTGAGGTCTAGAGAATATATATTTTTTATTTAGCTTCACGCTGTATCTCACATAATTATAGAAGGGTAGGCAGGTAGTGTTAAGACACTCCGTTCCCCACTATCCGCTGAATTTTCGAGGCGTTGCTTATTGATCTCAATTCTGTGCATTTGCCTTGATACCAGAGCGAAGACATGAATATGAATAAATAATAATTCATCCCCCGGCTGGGATTTAATTATTTGAATCAATTGAATAACAAAAATACACCTGAATCCATTGCAAAATCAACCTTCCGTATGCTTTTCATGTAGCAGTTCAATATAAATGTATAAATTGTATTTTTTAGTAAAAATACACTTTTCGTGATTTATTTTTATTACCCGACTATGGTGAAGCAAAAAGGAGGGTTATGATTTTGATCTATATGTATGCATCTGTTCCCTCATAACTTATAAATAGGTTATCATAATTAGACAAATGAGGTGTCGTTAGAAGCCTCTTGATCTTAAGCTAGTTCTAGGCTACATTACGTTACGTTAAATTGACTACAGAACCCTCTAGGGGACTTAAAGTAAAGAACTAAAAAAATATATTTACGGTGTCGTGTGTGGTATCAATTGAAAGAGCTTTCCTAACACATTTCATATATATAAACATTATTAGCTGTTCTTGTAAATCGTACTTGTAAATCGTTCTAGTAAATCGTACTTTGATTTTGTTAAATAAAAATAGGCGAATTGAGTTTGTACATAATAATTTCTGCGGAGACTATTTCCTTGTTTCGTACTTTTTAGAGCGTGTTTTACTAGTCGGGTTTTAGTTTTTAAACTTTCTTTTTAGTTTTATACCATTTTCAAGTAAAAAGTAAATTTGATTAGCGCCCAAATTGATATATTTCGGTGAAATATATGCTGCGGCTTAAAGATTATAAGCTAAGAAGGTATGTAATGGAATATGTAATATTCATAGATCTGAACCGCTTTATTTTGCAGGCTTATAGCGGTCTTAGTTTACGATCAATCCGTACGGTCCGTAGCAATGGATTTAAAATTTATTAGATAAACAATTTTTCTAAATACTTACATATTCTGAATACAAAATCACTATATGTACTTACTCGTAAAGTTTGTCCAAATTGAAATTAAAGTAAAATATTATTAATGTTCCAATACAATTCGTTTGATAAAAAAATACTATAAAGCGTAGATTTTACTATAAATATTGAAGTGATTCTGGACATTAAGTAGAGGTGTTAAAAACTATTAATTAATATTAATTATTCTAAAAGAAATACAAGAATCAGTTAAACTTTTAGAAAGCACAAAAAAACATTTATATATTGTGCTTTTTAAAAATGTACATGTCATAGATCCAGATTAAAGTTGTTTATACCTTTTGAGGCCGGTCGTGGCGCAGCGGCACGAGGTGTGACTGCAAAACCGATTGGTTGTGGGGTCGATCCCCACTCGAGGAGATGAAATATTTACTTAAATTTATATTTCCATTTCTTCGCTCTGGTGTCGAGGTTAAGCGCGGCGTTGAGTTCTGCCAGTCAACACGCAATGCCCCCAGAATTCGACAGAAAGTGGGGAACGGAGTGTCTTAACACTAGGTTCCCTTTGCCTACCCTGCTGTGTGCGGGATACAGCGTGAAGCTAATTTATACCTTTAGAAATAATAATGAACAAACAAAAGCACTAACTTAAAATAACATGTTAAATAACAAAATATCGCATGTACTCATTTTGTATGAAATGAACTTGAAATATAAATTTGTAATGGTTTTTTTTATGATATACCATAAAGTATTTATTTTTTGGTATTTTTGTCTGATATTTCGAACAAATACCGACAACCTGGATATTTTCGATTTTCTTTTCAGCTTAATACCTCTACGCGATCTTAAGATCCTGTCTCGACGGACGGACATACCGACGGAGAATAAAGTGATCCTGTAAGGGTTACAATTTTTACTCTAAAATAAATTGACAATCAAACAACTTCTGTTTTTGAAAATCATTGTTAAGTAACAAAAGCGAACGTGCACAGCGATGTATTGAAATGAACTTTTACAGTCGAATTTTTAAGCTGTTTTGTTCGATATTTCATTAAAAATGTAAAAGTTCTGTGCGTATATTAAACAGTAACTGTTTCAACAGTTCTCATGAGCTTAAAATTGCGGCGCAGAAAAATGTATTTATGTTAATTGCCAATATAATGTTGAATATAAGAAAAGAAAATAATTTTGTGATAAAAAAAATGGTAAATTTTATGTTCTACATTTTCTGTTGATTATGACAAAATATACACATTACACCAAATTATAAATTCTTAAAACATAATTGAAATCTTGTCCGTAACTGAAATGAAAAAATAAAACTACTATAACTAGAATGTAAAAAATACAGAAAATATTTGTTTATAGAAAATCTCAATGTAAAAAATTATATATCGTATAACACATTTCTCATAGTCAGTTTTAAAGGGTCTAGCTCGATAAGCATGGGAGCTGCACTGGTTTCTAATAAATTATTTTTATACTTATAAAGCACTTAGGTACGTTATACGTACGTATGTTTTACTACTTCGATTTTTTTTTTGTTACTTATAGCACAGATAGCTAACTATATGCACATAATATATATAATTTTGGTAGGTGTCAATTTACGGGGTATTATATAACTCTCAATAAACAATCTTCGAAATTTTTTTAAACTTATATTTTCTAAAAATTCTGATAAAAAAAAACTGTAATGAGCGTATACATAGCCACGTTGTGTTTAAATTTCATGAAGACATATACAATAGATACGATAAAGAAAATAAACTTTAAATTTCCTTGCTTTAATGGTTAGAAATTTAAAAAATAAAATAGAATGACACGTACAGCACAGCACTAGCTTTCAAATAAAAAAAGAATCATCAAAATCGGTTCACCCAGATAAAAGTTTTGAGTTAACAAATATAAGAAATAGACAGTCGCATTGAGAACCTCCTTCTTTTACAGAAGTTTTTTAAAAGTAGTGTATCGCTATTTCAGATAAAATGCAATACAATCATATTAACAATAATTCATTAGAAGTCATTACAGTTCTCCCATTCTTATCGGGCTAGACTCTTTGTAGATTAAGAGTTTTGCTTACCTTAACTTATGATACGTAGATAATAATCGGTGTACAGAACATTTGTAAATTTTATTATTGAAAAGTGAGAACTTACAATACAAATAAAGAAAAAACAAAAAGAATTGGCAATTTAGCTGCTATACTTTTTTTTAGAATACATTAAAATTAAAGTAGCGGGATTTGAACCCGCGTCTCTTGAAACCGTCCAAGTCTACATCCAAGAGGCGCAGGTTCAAATCCCGCTACGTTAAATTTTCCACAATATGTTTGAAAATTTATATATTTATAATGTTTATAAAATATATTTTTGACTTTCCTAAGTAATAAATAGCACTTTAAAAATGTTCAAAATATTTATAGATATTAGAAAAAAAACCTTATATTTGTAGTTTATCTACACTTATATTATAAAGAGAAAAGATTTTTTTGTTTGTATGGTTTTTAGTATCGAATAGACTCCAGAATTATGGGATAGATTTTTTTTTATTTATAGAAAATTTATTTAAAAAAAAAAACATATACGGAACAAAAGAGAAATATACTAAGTAAAAAATCATATCCAAAAATAGACGAAATAATGTACTAATGAATTGTAGAAGTAAATTAATAACTTATAAGATACTCTTTTATAAGTGCGCGTAAAAGCAAGCATGTGGCGCTGGAACAGGAAAGACTTTCTTGTAAACAAATACTAATACTAACTTGCTGGCAGAAGCTGCATGAGGTCGCACAAGAGTATACCGTTTATACCCCCAAAGAGTACCCAAATGGAACCAAAAATTTCTCGTCCATAACAAAACCTCTACATTTTTAAAATGAGTGCATATATAAACTTAAATTTTTAAGCTTTATATACTGCGAAAGCAAAATCTATAGGATATTTCCACTTGATCTATAATTATGAAATTTGGCGAGGAATGAGACCTTGCAGTTCTAGTAAATACTTATGTAAACTTACTATTCCTCCTATTTTCTGGATATTGCACATTTATTGGGGGAATTAAATGCTGCGCTTTATCTTCTTCTCGTCTTATTACCAGAGCGAGAAATTCAAATAATTCACTTTCCAGAGTGAGAATCGAACCTACAACTGAACAACTGTCGCCGCGATTCAAATTCATTTATATTATTGTTTTTCTCGTTACATTTTCTTAGAGGAGACAGAAACCTAGAAACAGTAACCTTATCGACATCTAGCGACATTCCGAGACTTTATCGATTCTATTGATTATATCGATTGAACTCGTATCCGTAACTATACTTTCAATCAAACATGTAATATTCTCTAAATTACTAAATAATAAATAAAAGCCATACCTGATATATGATAGTTATTTCTAATATGTTACAAAGCTTCCATAAACATTCATAGTAAAGTTAATAAATTTCCCAATGCATTAGTTTCATATTGTTTGCGAGCGCACATACTCAACATACTCGACATATACTGTTGTTTCAACTGTCTATTTGTAACGCTCTATTTAGCTTGTAGTATTTATAAGTAAGCACGGGCACTAAGTTAATGTAACTTTGATAATACGGATATATATTTATCAAAACTATTTTTTTTTTCGTTCCAGAAATATCTAATATATCTAATCGATGTCTTAAATTCAGGCGGAAAATGGAAATGGAAAATGAAAAATTTCTGTGCCTTATGAGCCTCTATATAGAATAAAACGGAGGCTGCTTTTTATTTGTATAATTTTTCAATTGACGACGTTAGTTCAAATAATTGACATTTATCTTATAGTCAACATATTACTAATAATCCAAATGATCATTTACACTTATACCATTTCCAAATCTAAACTCAATTTAGATTTAGATGGCTGCTGTATCTTCTTTAGTTGGTTAAAGAGAATGTGCGTATAAAAAGTATAGTTGCTATCTTATCCTTGTTAAATTAACTTATCGTGTTTTAACAACGTAAATGTCGTTCTGTTAGCCGATATTATACGAAAATGCCACTTTGTCAGATATAATGAGGATGCTCAAACGACTTTATACTCTGTAACAAATACTCTATCAACTATACGCGTTGGATTTTGTTACAAAGCAATTTAGAACAAGTCTTGTTAATTCACTGCTTCGATTAATAGGTGGAATTCATAAATTTAAATTATTATATCTTTAGCTCAAAAATATGTTATAAGAAAAAAAGAAGAATATTTTTTTTTTTCGTTTTATTCATAGAAATATAGTTAAGTAAATGAGATTTTAACTGACTTTGACCGTAGACGCAACAGGTTATCAGATCCATTCCCACATGAGGAAATCAAATATTTAATATTTTTATTTCCTCGTTCTGGTAACAAGGCGAGGTGTTGGCTTCCGCTAGACATTACATATAATAATGTAGGAATGGAAATGTCTAAACGAAAACATAGTGTCTTAACACTATGTTTCCAAGTTCCCTCTACCTGCTATGTGGGATAGAGCGTAATGCTAAAAAACGTCCTTCTACATTTTTTTGTCACTCACCTTATTTATAAAGTTTAACTTCACATATGAGAAATTAAACTATTTTAAATATATACATTTTCCCGAGTGGTATCAAACAAACGGTGCTCCGTTTTGTAACCGATATCTCAACCTCGTTTGAAAATATTATTTAATAAATAATGCCTTGGCTCGTGATGAGTCTAGTGGTTAGAACCCTTTATAGTTGTGATCGCGAAGAACCCAAAATCTTTTATAGATTCAGAGGTAACAGTGTTGAGAATTTTATTTATGCCATTAGAAGGTATCGCTTTAATAAAATATTTGCCATCAGAAGTTTATTAATATAACTGAAACTCGACAATATAACATTGTCATAACTCGAAGCTCGTCCGAAGATAAG
>JAATLQ010001313.1:18475-34828 GCA_013421005.1 Heliconius erato x Heliconius himera
AATGTTTTACAAAAATATTGTCCTTTAAATAATGTTTAAAAAAGTCCGCGATATACATACCATATTTATCTCTGAAGCTTGAGCAAAGTAACACAGTAACAACAAGTAACCATTTTAATTAATTTACTTTATATTTATCGGGTTTTTGTTGTATGTATTTTCTATAATTTGATATTGATCCTTATGAAAATGAATATAATAGTCACTTTTAGCATTTCATCTAGATTGAAATTATAGTTCACATTCTAATAAATAATTAAGGAGATGTCACTGATTCGAAATAACCTAGCATACGACCGGCATAGTATGACCGACGCGAACGGGCAGATGACTTTGACGGTTTTGTAAATTTTCATACATTTTCGAACTACTGTTAATTTTTATGTAATTATTTACTGTTTATAATTAATTTATACTTTTCTTTGGTTCTTCGCTTATTCGAGGAGCAGATTAGTTAGATTTTCATAAATTTCTTGGTGTGGTGTAAGTTGCGGCCCTGCGCGGCGTCGGTGTAATATTATTTAAGTATTAAGGAGAGAATTGTTGGTTATTTCATCTTGGTTGGATGGTTATCTATACCGTTGTTATAAACTTAATAAATTGTGGTTTTAGTTTTCTGGGATTTTATTTGATATTGCTCGCAAAATTTATCATATTTAATGTAGAAAGGACTTTAGTTATTTCATATAGTATCTACGTACGCGCGCAAGGAAAACGAGTAAAAAGATTTTTCCCGGGTAAATCAGTAAAATCGATCATTGAAAGTCCAATAAAAATTAGTTCAGTTATTCTGGATATTAGCTCGGGGAAATAGAAAGACAGAAAGAGATAAAATTGTTAATAATATAGCTGGTTTTGTTTAGTTTTTTTATTAATATTTTACTATGGTTACGTTTACTTATATTTTTTTTATTTAAATTAGTTACATATTTTGCACAAACAATTTCCTAAATATATCTATAAGCATTCGTAAAGTTTAAGCGGGCGAAGCCGCGTCCGGGTCCGCTAGTACCTATATTATAAATTCGAAAGTAACTCTGTCTGTCTGTCTGTCTGTCTGTCTGTGTCGCAATCAGGCCCAAACCGCTAATTCAATTGTGATAAAATACTCATATAGAGATACTTGAGGGTCTTCGGATGAACATAGGTTACTTTTTTTTCTCATATTTGTAATATTGTCGATATATACTAATATATTAAAATACTTTTTAGTTTGAGAGGCAATTTATTCTGCCATCTTAATAACAACCGACCGTTGCTAAGCAACGGTTTGCAAAGTTTGTTTGTTGTTATAAGAAAACGTCACCCAAAACGAGCTTGCTTAACGCATACAAGACGTGCGCCGACTCAACCTTATGAGATACATATAAACAATATTTTACAAAAATATTGTCCAAAACATTATTGTGTTAAATAATGTTGAAAAAAGTCCGCGATACACATACCATGTTTATCTCTGAAGGTTGAGCAAAAGTAAACATTTTAATTAATGTACTTTTTATTTATTGGGTTTTTTGCTGTATGTATTTTCTATAATTTGATATTGATCCTTATGAAAATGAATAAAATATTCACTTTTAGCATTTTATCTAGATTGAAATTATAACTTACTGTATAACATTCTAATAAATAATTAAGGAGATGGCACTGATTCGAAATGACCTAGCCTTCGGGCGGCATAGTATGACCGACGCGAATGGGAGATGACTTTGACGGTTTTATAATTTTTCATCCATTTTCGAACTACTGTTAATTTTTATGCAATTATTTGCTGTCTAAAATTAATTTATACTTTTCTTTGGTTCTTCGCTTATTCGAGTGTTAGATTAGTTAGATTTTCATTAATTTCTTGGTGTAGTGTAAGTTGCGGCCCTGCGCAGCATCGGCATAATATTATTTAAGTATTAAGGAAAGATTTATTGGTTGTTCTCGGTTGGATGGTTATCTATACCGTTTTTATACACTTTATAAATTGTAGTTTTAGTTTTTTGGGATTTTATTTGATATTGCTCGCAAAACATATCATATTTAATGTAGAATGGACTTTAGTTACTTCATATAGTATCTATGTACGCGCGCAAGGAAAATGTGTAAAAAGATTTTTCCCGGGTAAATCAGTAAAATCGATCACTGAAAGTCCAATAAAAATCAGTCCAGTTATTCTGGACATTAGCTCGGAAAAAGACAGACAGAGACAATTTTTTTTTTTTATTGTATTTCAGTACTATGTAAATAATCACATGCACTTGCAAAAACATAGCACAACACATTTAATTTTAATACTTTTAAATATTTATTTTACTTTGATAATATTAATAATGTGTAATAATATTTTGTTTAGTTTTTTTATTAATATTTTCTCTTCATTTACTTTTATTTATAATTTTTTTCATTTAAATTAGTTACATATTTTCACAAACAATTTCATAAATATATCTAATAAGCATTGGTATAGTTTAAGCGGGCGAAGCCGCGTCCGGGTCCGCTAGTATAAGAATATAAACAACAGTTATACACCAGCTAAATAACATTCAACAAAGTGAACGACCCAATTGTCAGATTCGTTATAGTTAACAATAAAACCCGCCTAAGCTATAACATTTATAGCTTCCCCTAAATTCTCCGTCAAATAGCTTATATTGCATATCGCGTTCCTCATATTTCGCTCTGGTACATTTTATTTTATAGCCCCCTATCTATATAGCTGTCAAATACTTGATTTAACAAATCATAATAAGAAAATAGAGGCCGTCGTGGCACAGTGGCATAATGGGTAAAATTAAGGCAACGGTCGTGGGTTCGGTCGGACTGATGATATTCAAAGGAAAGAAAATCATTCAATTCCTTACCACGGTAGGCAAAGCATGGCATTGAGATTAGCCACTCAACATGTATTTTTTTGGAAATTGAGTGGAAAATGTGTGGTGAATTATATAGCCTTAAGGTACTTTCTAGCTAGCGTGCTAAGCGGGAAAAAGCGTGAAGCTACTTTTCTTTTTTGAAATCAGAAGTTACGTAGTAAATGGCAAAGTCTGTCAGTCTCTAAATTTACTTACTAGTCGTGAGTTCTTAACTTTTTTTTCTATTAAGTTTTATTTTAAAACACCGTCCTTTTACTTTAAAAATATACATTAGAATATAATTGAGAAAAGATGAAGAATATAAAAAGTCGAATACATTTACTTATATCACACACAAAAACAAGCTTAAACTTAATTTTAATATAAAATGTTAATTTACATACCAACTTCTTAAGCAACATGTAGCCGTTGCCGTTGATTTATTTTGGCAATAGGTGTCGTGTTAAGCTACGCCATTATCGGCGTGGGCCGACAGGCAATCTGCTGGTACGGTGTAAATTAAAAACGTAGGCGGTATTTGGTACTAGTTTGATTAAATTGATTAAATATTTATGTTTGTTGATCGAATTTCTGTTTGTTGGTTGTCGCTTTAAATCAGTTTACAGATTCGATGGTAATATTGGAAGGAAAAATGGGGGAACGTGTACAAGTACACATAAAATGCCACATAAAATACAAGTACACATAAAGCGGAATTTGTAAGCGCAGCACTTCGAAACCTCTGAATACTATACGTTCTCATCAAGCTAAATTCAAAATTCTTTTTTTCTAAAAATATATATATATTTTTAATATTTTGAAAATATAAAACTAGAACAACTACTACAATATGTATAATGTTCTTACTAGAAAAAACTTATTTTTCATTTATATTATTTAAAATTAATACAATTGGATATTTAAATATAGGTAGGTATAGAATACTTATTTCTACTTTTGTCAAAAAAAAGATACGTTCAAATTTTATACTTTACACCAAAGCCCCAAAGAAAAACCGAGAAACCACTGTTCATAGCGTTTATTAAACAAGCGGCCGTGATTGACGTTCCTTAATAAATGGAAAAATTGTCTCGGCTACACCAAAGTTGTTTTTGTTTACAAATGCCACATTCTATACGCTTTATATGTATCTATTATTATCCATAAATATTTATTAAAAATCAGCTTCACGCTATATGTTCCCCACTTTCCGCAATTTTTTTCGAGACATTGCGTGTTGAGTGGTGGAACTCAACGCCGGGCTTTTGCCTTAGTATCGGAGAGAAGAAATAAAAATATACATAAATTCCGCATTTTTTCGCGCTATTATGATGCTGTCTTGGCACAGTTGGTCCACTGGATTCGTCGTTGTATTGCAGTGCGGCAGTTCCTGTTTGTTACAGCGATGGTTGTGTGTTACATTCCCAATCGATTATATTTAAAATATATTATCTCTGACCTTAATACGAATATTGAGTTATATGATATATGATGGCTTTATTATCATCTAAATCGATTAACAAAAAAAAGTAAGAAGTAATACAGGAGTTGCTTCAAAGTTAAAATACCTACATTAGCGGTTGTATACTAATCTGAATTAATTTTCTGATATCACTGTAATTTTAAAGACTTTATATATAGGAAATTGAAGTTTCAGACGATTAAATAACATAGTTATTTTTGTGGCAATTTTGTCGAGCTAAATAGTTTAATTTGATATAATAATTCATTTATAAGCCTATTCAAATAACATAAACAAACGGATAAACGGACAACAAACTTTTCAAAAAATCTATGGTTTGAGTTCTGTTACATTTAAAAATGCTTCCTTCAGTAAAATTTTCTCGTATATCTACCATGTACGGAAAGTGTCAGTCAGTTAGTTACAATTTTATAATATTATGTATAAATTTGTATAATATAAGTGTAGAAATTACTAATATTCTTTTCCATGAGTTTGATATAACTACATACACATTTTAATTACTATAAAATAAAATATAAGAAGGAATCTAAATAAACAACACCCAACATAGTCCTGGCAAATATCTTTAAAATTTTAATTCGCTGAATTTAAAGGTGTCATTTACCGGGACTCTCGATTGAACTCGCATCCTGGCGTGCTTTTATAACGAAGGGGAATTAATTAAAACGTCCACCGTCGAGAGCAAAGGAAATATGAAGTAAATATTTAATTTACGCAAATGCAAGTTGCAAAAAGTTATAATATGATATAAGTACGTTATTTGAGTGTTTATTGATTTATGGTTGTGGGTTCGATTTCCACTAGAGGAAATAAAATATTTATTATTTTCAGTTAATAGCTCCGGTATCGTTACCGGAGCGAAGCGGAGTTGAGTTCCGCCATTCAACACGCAATACCTTTAGAATTCGTTGTAAAGTGGGAACGGAAGTCTTAATGGCACCACACATTCTCTTTAATAGCAGGGTAGTCAAAGAGAACCTTGATGTCAACAGGTGACGGGGCTTAACACCGCGCTTTGCCTCTTTACCAGAACATAGAAATTAAAACGAATTTCTAAGCATTTACAGTTTAATGAGCAAAACAAATATTACCAACAAGGTGAGTCTCGACTTTTACGTCTAACTTAATAATTAAAACAGCAAACTTTTAAACTCGATTTACGCTCACGCTTCCACAGTATTTCATATAAAGGCTGCTTTATCTACATACTATTATGTTAATTATTCGCAATACTGATAAATTGTATGTGCATTTGCAGAGACCAAACGGGTTAACCGATTTCGATGAATAAAATAAAAATAAATCAACCTCACGCTGTATCCCGCACACAGCAGGGTAGGCAGAGGGAACCTAGTGTTAAGAAGACGCTCCGTTCCCCACTTTCTGTCGGATTCTGGAGGCATTGCGTGTTGAGTAGCAGAACTCGATGGAGCTCAGAAAATTTAAGCTTCATCGAAATCGTTAGATGTTTTGTTGTTTTTATTGATACTAGTTTATACTAGTGGCACCCGCGCAGCTTTGCCCGCTTGAACTATAATACTTTTAGGAATTCATAATATGAAATTGGTTTCAAACATTAATTCTGATTTTATGTGAATTCCGGGATAAAAATAGTTCATCTTTTATTGTTAGTCTCATAAAAATCAGTTCAGCTGTTTTGGAGATTAGCCCGGACAAATAGAGAGACAGACAGGCAAAAATTTTAAAAGCTATATTCACTTGGAAATCTTTTTGAACTCACACTCACTGGAATTGATATTTTTTCACTACTTAATAGATTTTTTTTTACTACTCTTTAATTTTTTCTAATATTATATTTAGGAGTTATACAACCATGTATTATTACATATATACCTATTCATATTTTTAAGATAACAAGGTCACTTTGTTGTGACAATTTAATTGATTGTATTTAGATTTATATTCTTTTCTTCTGACTAATACTAATAATATTTTATATTTAATCCAATGGCAATGCTATTTTCTACTTTCCCCGATATATTTCTTATCCTACACTATATATAAGCCTATGTATAAGCAAAATGCAGTCATTTAGAAATAAATGAGTGCCATCTGCGACCCATATACTGAGAACGCTCATGGTTTGTGGCCAGACTAGTTACAAGAATTCTTTAAGATATAAGAAGATTTTATAAGGGGGCCAGTCGTGACGCAGGGGCACAAAGTGTGATTGTAAACGCGACTGGTTTAGGGTTCGATCCCCACTCGAGGAAATGAAATATTTATTTAAATTTATAATTTCATTTCGTCGCTCTGGTGTCGACGCAAAGCGTGGCATTGATTTCAGATTCTTAACACGCCATGCCTCCAGAATATGACAGAAAGTGGGCAACGAAGTGTTTTAACACTAGATTCCCTATGCCTACCCTGCTGTATGTGGGATACAGCGTGAAGTTGTTTTTTTTATATTTTGTAATAAGTTCATCCAAAAATTTATAGGTTTAGCTAGTACAGGTCATTCACCAACTTATTTTAAAATTTGTACCGGTGAAACTTATTGAACTTGAGTAAATTGTTATAAAGGTAAATTTATACTATTTAAATATCATAAATATAGATCAAAATACAAAAATAGAGATTTGAGACATAAACTTAAAGCTCCTTTTACTTAAACTATTCTGTCATTTAGCTGAGAAAGTCAAAAGTACAAGAAAGGTGTATAGAAATAAATATCTTTACATCCTTATTTGGAGTTCGATACGATCTCATTTACGATTTATATTCAGAGAGATACCATCGAAAGGAAATGGAATAAATTTCATACGTGCATTCTGCTTCGGAGGATTTATTGATATTATTTACTATGTACCAATTTTTATAGCTGAAGAGTCTATTTAGAGCATTTTAAATTGAATTTTTGAATTACTGGTACCGGTATGTGGTATATTTTATGTAATATTATTTTAATTTTAAGAGATATGGAAAATTATAGAAATATTACGTGTTTCATAGTGTGTATGTCTGACTGGTCTTACAAGATCGACGCAACAAAAATATCTTATTTAAAATATTTCTAACGTTGCACTGTAGGAAAATGTATAATTGTCAATGCTAAGTTGAAATCGAACCTACAGCTACTATGTATAGTATAGAAAAAGATCAGTTTATCTACAGATAAACTGACCTTTTCTTAGCTTCACGAAGTGTTAAAATAATCTGTTCCAGATTGCGTTGACACATTGCGTATTAGCAGCGGAACTCAACGACGCGAAGAATTTATTCTCTCAAGTCGGAATCAAATCCCCAACCGCTTATTACTGTTCACGGTTGGGGAATCGGTCTTCTTTGCTTTAAACTTACAGTCACAACCTGTGGTACGACGGTCTCTCAGACGGCCAGATGAAATAAAATATTATATATTTTAGCTATAATTATTTCCTATACATTACACCATACATTGTAGCAAACTTCGATTATTAACATTAAGCAGCATTCGAACCCACAACCATACCGCACAGATAACCAGATCTTCATTTTGATAATATATTTATAGCACAAACAGTTATTCAAAGCCAATTATACATTCTATTGAGGATTACGTGGGTCTGTTGCTTGTGTACACCCCGGCGCTGTCGGGATTGATCTCGGTTAGGGTAAATAGTGTTGTTGGTTAACGTTTGTCACATGTGACTCTCGACATTATACGTTAGGATCGTGCGTGTATTTAGTTAAAATTACTAAATACTTTTATAATTTTGAAAAATTAAGTTTAATTAGAGGCCAGTCGTGGCGCAGTGGCACAAAGTGTGACTGTAAAACCGACTAGTTGTGAGTTCGATCCCTACTCGAGGAGATGAAATATTTACTTAAATTTATATTTCCATTTCTTCGATCTGGTGTCGAGGCAAAGCGCGGCGTTGAGTTCTGCCACTCAACACGCAATGCTTCCATCTTAACACTAGGTTCCCTCTGCCTATACTGCTGGGTGCGGGATACAGCGTGAAGCTGCTTTTTTTTTATTTACTTTCAATTATCGTATTGAGGTTGGCGTGGCGCGAGGAATTAGGCTGCGACTGTAAGCGCGACGGTTGTAGGTTCGATTGAAATAATTAATAATTAAATAGGCCACTCAACACGCAATGACTTGAGAATTTGAAGAACCGCTTTCCCCACTGGGAATGAATTTGCTTTGCGCAATACTAAAAAAGATTGCCAAACGAGAGTACTATTGTCCCATTTCGCATATTCAGCGGGTCTTATAATTAGCCTTGCTAAAATTTAACTTAAGGTGAAATAATTAAAACTTTGAATGAGGCTGCATTTAACTTCTTTTAAATCAATTAATTTTATACAGCGACATATAAGCGTTTGATGTTTAAAATAATTTATAGTAATACATTGTGCCGTTGTGCCACCTCAGCCTGTAACGATTGAGTGATATGCCATTCTATTCTACATTTTGCCGTATTATTGAACTTTACTCTTGAACTCGTATAGTAGAGTAGACAAAAGAACTTAATAACATAGTGTCATTAAACTCTCTTCTCTGCTTCCGTTCCGTTCTAAGTTTAAATATGGCGTGCGTGGAAAATTAAAAAAAATCATAAACAATATGTGTGGAAACTAGATTTATGGAATAGAAAATATAAAGATAATATTTAATCTGATGGTTAAATTCAGCACATTCAATGAAATAATATATTTGTTATTTTAATATTATAAAAACGCTGTGATCAAAATTGGAAATCAAAATAATTCATCCATATGAATATGGTTAGATGGATGGATGGTTTCACATGTACCGATAAAAAACTGTACGAGTATAGGTTACAAATTAAGCTTTTACTTTGTCAATGTCAAGTAAAATAAGAAAAACATGGAGGAGATAAGATTACAAGGAAATCGGAAATTCTAATGACAATTTCTACATATAGAAAAATAAGACTAAAGCAAAATATGAAATTTAATATTGTATGATATTGTGGTTTATGTAACTATACTAGTGTCATATACAATATTGTTATACAAATTTTCCGTTCCTGCGTATATGAAGCCCAAAAAAAAAATTTTTTAGGACATCATTGGCACAAGGATGTGACTGTAACACGACGGTAGTGTGTCTGATTCCTACTCGGGGAAATGCTTTATTATTTATTAATATTTTAATTTCTTCGCTCTGGCACCAAGGCAAAAAGTCCGGCGTTGAGTCTACCGTCCTTCAACACGCAAAGCCTCGAAAAATCCTGCGGGAAGTGAGGAACAGGATATCTTAACACTGGGTTCCTTCTCCTTACCCTGCTCTATGCTTGACTGAACCTGAAGAGGAAGAAGTCTTACAAATTTTCGATATTCTCGGCTTTTCTTTGTTATAATTTGTTCTTTTGAATACATTAGAAACTTGTATTTTAGAAAAAGAAAGATAAAAATAAATGAAACATCTAGGCTTACACGTACGATTCCCTTATCTCAGACATGTTGTTACGTAGGTAGAGAATACATCCATCACAAATATCGCCTTTTATATATTTAACATATCTTGTGTACTAACGGAACTTAGCAACGCGTATCTCACTAGACCGGAGAAACGAAACTATTTGAAATATTGTCATGCTCCCGATTTCAGATCGAACCCCAACCATTATATTTGTAAAAGCAATTTAAATAACTTAAGCGGTATAAAAATTACATTAAATTTAAACGTTAGTCACACAAATTCCAAAACTAAATGTTTGCAATTTAAATATTGGCCAATATTAACTTTATTTTTAAAGCCGGTCGTGGCGCAAAGGCACAGTGTGACCGTAAAATCGACTGGTTGTAGGTTCGATCCCCACTCGAGGAAGTGAAATATTTATTTACATTTATATTTTCATTTCTTCGCTCTGGTGTCGAGGGGAAAACGCGGCGTTGAGTTTCCCCACTCAACATGCAATGCCTCCAGAAATTGGCGGAAACTGGAGAACGGAGTGTCTTAACACTAGGTTTCCTTTGCTTACCCTACTGTGTGCGAGATACAGCGTGAAGCTGAAAAAAAAAACTTTACATTCGATGTCCTATTCCAAGTTCGAAGTACTAAGTTAAGCAGATCCTGGATTCTGAGAGCCACAATCTAGTCTCTTAGTTGTTCAATTTTAAAGGCTATTTTTCTTTTATTTCTATAATAATTATATCGTTCATTAAATATAAAAAAAACATACATATCTACATATTTATATATCATACTACCAACTCGGTACCTAACGTTACTCAACCAACACTAGATTTTTTTTATCTTGGCGTATCAGCTAGTATCTAACACAAAACTTGTATCTGATTGGACGGAGTATAAAAGTACAATTTTATTAGTCTTAAAAGTAACTATTAAGCGCACAGGTTTCGTATCATACTTAAATATTAAGCATATCTCTATCAGTATGAGGTATAGAAATATATTAAAGTATAATATGTGTAAGTATGTTGTTTAAGTTTAAGTAAGTTTTTAATAACTTCTACATAATCATTTCAGCGGAGACTATTTTCTTAACATTTTAAATTTGCCACGCTTAAAAAGAAGGATAGAAAAATACTATTTCAGAAAGTGTATTACAACGGGAACCCAGAAATCGTCTAAGAGACTCCAAGAGGCGCGGGTTTAAAATTTCGCTAATCTCAATTTTTTAACATTTTCTAAGAAAATAATTTTCATAATAGATCGTTTTTTAATTAGTCTCGAGACGCTCCGCGGTAATCGGGCATTTACCATGTAATTTGTCTCGATGACAATCAGCCTGTCAATTCCAGACTTGAGCTTCCATTTTTTTCTTTTTGTGCTTTAAAATTCTAATTCTATTATGCTTAAGCGATTGCTCTTAAGAATATAATCCTACTTACATTTCCACGTTGAGGCCAGTCGTGTCGCAGACTCACTTTCGTATGACTGTAACCGCGATAGATTGTAGGTTCCATCCCCACTTGACGAAATGATCTCATTAATATTAAATATCTATTTAATATATTCTTTTCTTCGCTCTGGTGTCGAAGCAAAGGGTTGGTGAAACGCTACCCACTAGGGCTATAGAAGATATCACCTGCCGAATAGTAAGATCAAAGAACAAATTGATCTTACTACTCGATGCGGCTACGCGGTCGCCCTTCGAGCAGGCTCAGGAAATGCTTACAACAATAAGCGAAATGGTTGGTGTAATTAGTATTGATGCTAAGCTTAACTACATTGGAGCCGAGGTAGTAGATCGACTGGGATGCGTAAAAGCTTCAGAAAAGCACGAAGTTTTAGTATATTAAGACAGAGGCGAAGACCTTAGCTACTTAAAACCTAAGAATTCTGGTATCCACAAGGGATTTCAATGGAAGACGTCAGAAGCACAAGCCAAGACAGAGCAAAAACGCTCATCTGCAAAAACTGTATGTAGCGCCTTAGTATCGGTCGTGGGAAGTCTTTTGGGCAGGAGAAAAACACGTGACAGACAGGCGGCAGCGCCAGAGAAGTTAAGCCCGGCCCGGCAAAGTGTAACAGTATGTACCTTGAGTATAAGTAAAAAATAAATAAAATAAAATATTCATGGCAATCAATACACATAAATAACATAGTTAATTATGAATAATAGAAACTATATATTTTTAATAAAATATTAATCGAGACGAGTTCGTGTATTGTCGTCCCGAGTGTCGCGACCGTCGTTCTGTCTATATAGTGGTGTTGTGGTTGGAAGGCAGCGGTCGAGTCGAACTCTAAAGTACTACGGTACATATAAATATGATGCACATAAAGACTCGTACCAAATGTATAATAAATATAATGTGATAATTCGAAGTCTATGATGGCACGATCTTTTAGGATCGAATTTCTTATAAAGGCAATATATGTGTAGGAGCGACACATATTGTGGTTCAAAGTGATCTTTGAACATTATTATAATATTGAATGTTGCTTGACGTCGCGAAGGCTGACGTGATGGGCTTCTGCGAACTGTTATAGCTACATTAACTATGTCGTGGCTGATGCCGTCTCGCAGTACGCTCGCGATACGTAAGCTATGCTTGTATGGCGTTGGTCGTTGACATATTGTATACCACTTCTACGACTTGGTATACGACTAGTAGGTGTGCGATGCTATTTTATGTCCCAGCTCCGGTGTATGTAGTAGTGTCCGCCTGTCTCATACGGGTGTGTGGTGCTATTTTATGTCCTGAAACTCTGGTGTATGTAGTAGTGTCCGCCTACGGTTCGAGACACGACTGTGGGGTATGTGCCGTGCGTTTATTTAACATATCGGCCGCCTTGCGGTAGTGCGTTCGTTCCAACGACTTATATTGGCCTCACAAATCAATCAACATCACGAATCACCATTCTAATACAATCTTAATATAAACAAGCGTAACAAGTACCTTCGGAAAGATCACACACAAACGTCTCGGAGGGTTCAGCGATGACTGTAAAGCTACGGTCTGGTCGGAATTCACGGTGTAGGGGCGGGGCGGTGCCCGTACTCTTTCTTCCTTTTATTATAACTAGTTCGCAGTTATAGTGGAGAGGAAGATAGGACGCACTCTTGGCTTATCTTCGGACGAGCTTCGAGTTATGACAATGTTATATTGTCGAGTCTGCAGTTATCTAAATAACTGACACAAGAACAACTTCTGATGGCAAATATCTTATTAAAGCAATACCTTCTAATGGCATAATATAAAATTCTTAACACTGTTACCTCTGAATCTCTAAAAGATTTTGGGTTCTTCACGATCACAATTATAAAGGGTTCTAACCACTAGACACATCACGAGCCAAGGCATTATTTATTAAATAATATTTTAAAAGGTGTTTGGGATATCAGTTACAAAAGTTAACAAGAGCGGCATTGAATCAAGTGAATTCTCCTGTCTTAGTATCGATATCGGGTCCCAAAGACCATTATAGAGAGGCATAGGAAATTTGATGAATAGTAAAATTCGCACTATGACATCAATGCTGGCTAATGGGTCAGAAACTCGTAAAAAGAAACGTGTAAACGCCTAATTGTTGATGAAGCCCTGGTGAATCACTTTGGAGCCATAGTGGGGGCTGCTAGAATCTCTGGAGCAGAAGAAATACTACTGGTTGGAGATATAAACCAACTCCCCTATATTGACCGAGACAATCTCTTCGACATGTTCTACCGTAGTCCATCACAAATTGTCGAAATCAACCAGCACCTATTGTGTACCCATAGAAGCCCATAGACGTCGCCTATGCACTTCAAGAGATATACTTTGGTATATACTCTGATATTAATATGTAGAACTACACCAGCACCACGAGATCTCAGAGAAACCCTCTACCTTACATTTCCTCAAGAGGAGAAAAAAAAACTTTAATCCACCAGCGATATGGAGTAAATATAGGTTCAAAAGTGCTGACTATTTATGAAATGCAAGGTCTGACAAATGCAACGGTTGTAGTAGTGAACACAAAGTCGACGAAATTACAACTACATGACAGCGTTTCACACGCAATTGTAGCAATAACGCGTCACACAGACAGATGTTCCTACTAAAGCAGTGGTGGACGACGCAATAAAAAGACTTATTTGGAAGGCAACAGAAACGGCGACAAAAGATATTGTGGAGTATAATTTAAAGATGGCCATAAAAGATAAAAAGGAAGCGGTCATGTCCTCCATCTTGGCGGTAATGCCATCCACGTCTCAATTTCCCTAATCATAAGAAATATTTGTATGGTTGTATAAAATTTATCTTGTAATCGGTAATGATCATTTTTATCTAATTATAATCAATTAAGTTAAATTTATTTACAGTGAATGTTTATTTTTTATGCATGCAGATTTAGATTATAGTGTTATAGTTAAGTTAACAAGTGGCAACTGAAATGAATAACTGGACTGTCTTAAGGAGATATTGTTTAAATAAAGAAATATTAAAAGAAATGTATAAAACTAGTGGACGCGCGCAGCTTCGCCCGCTTATTTGCACCGTTAGGGGTGAATTCTATAAAAACCACGAAACACGTGTTCAATAAAATATTATTAACAGTCTGAATTTAATTTTTTATAAAAATTGGTGGCAATTTAAATATTTTTCCAAATAAACTTTTAACCCCTTATTTGAACCCTTAGGGGTTGAATTCTAAAAAACCATGAAACACGTGTTCAAGGAAATATTTTTAAATCTGAATTTCAAATTTAATAAAAATCGGTGTTGATTAAAAAAAAAAAAACAAACCAACTTTCAACCCCCATTAAATCCCTTTGAGGTTAAAATTTTTCAAAATCCCTTATTAGTGGATGTCCAGATAATGAAAATAAGCATCTGTCCAAATTTTACGTTTCTACCATCGGCGGCGGCATCAGCGGTTACGGCTGTGCGTGCGTCTTACCTTAGTCAGTCAGGTACATTTCTATTACATCCAGGTACATTTATATATATATATATATATATATATATATATATATATATATATATATATATATATATATATATATATATATATGTAAGCACCGTGTCGGTTGCTTAGTTCATTTGATAGATGGCGCTACGTTCCACAGAGGATCGGAGACCGACGCTCGCCGTTGCTGCCATTTTGAATTGATCTAACGTACAATACATTACTTTCATTTTAAATTATTTATCGTTTAAAAGTTGATATTAATTATAGTCTTATTCATTGTGGAATTAAGTGTAAAAGCTAGTAAAAGTATTATAAGTCAATACTACATGAGTGCATGGACATTTAATTGTCGATTCTCTTTTTTTAGGTTAGTGGTTTTATTGTTTTATTTTATTGGGTTTTTTATATTTGAATATTGTTATTAATCTTATAAATAAATCTCTTTTTTTAGACGAATCACATTGTGTTATGCATTGCTAAATCCCAACATTAAAAGTAATCTTATAAATCGACAATTTCTATACGTGTCACGCATGAACAATGGACAAATTAAAATTTGAATTTATTGTAAAAGCCAAATCAGAGGATAGTAAAACAAATATATATGCCATAACAACGATTACTGATACACTAAATCAAACTTTTATTGTACCTGAAAAATATCAACCTATTCATTTACACAAGGAAATAATAAATCATAATATATTTGAAAAAGTAAAGAAATCCCTCCAGAGGAGACATGATAAAAGACAGGTATGGATAACTTTAAATAAAGAGATGAAATCAATATATTTAGATGATGACAACATACAATTTGATGGGTTTTTACTTGAGAAATTTGAACAAGAAAATGAGTCAAATTTACCTACATTAAATAAATCATTCCAAAAATCAGAAAATAAAATGAGATTATTAGAAGAATTTTCAATAGAAAAGTTTTCAAGAAATACAACAAATGTTATTCAATGGTTAAACTCATTTGAAAGTGAATGTGTACGTTTACAAATAGAAACGGATATAAAAAAAATTGAAATTTTAAGATTACTGTTGGAAGATACTTATAAAGATTGGTATAGTTCAATGATTATAAAACATACTATAGATTCAGATTGGTCTGTATGGAGGAAAAGTTTCAGTGACACATTTGCTAATAAAGGTTGGTCACCAATAAGATATACCATGAATTTCAAATATATACAAGGCTCAATATTAGAATATGCTATAAAAAAAGAGAGATATCTGCTGGAAATAAACAAATCTATAGACACATCAACTTTAATTGATTTAATTGCCATTGGGTTGCCTAACATTATAACAGATAAAATAGAGAGAGAAAGCCTAAAAGATGTGAATGACCTATTTAATTACATAAGAGGACTGGAACATTTAACAAAGAAAAACGAAACAAAGATAACTTCAAACACTGGAAATAAGTATAAATATAGCAGACAAGAAATTAAATTAAATGAGAAAAAATCGTGCACGATTTGTGAAAATAAAGGAAAATTTAATAGATTTCATCCTGAAAATATTTGTTGGTTTAAAAATGGAAAAAATACAACTGAAGACAGAAATTTAAATTCTAATTCAATATTACAAGTTGAGTTGAGCAATGAGGATCCAAAAAACTAAAATTCCCTCCACTAATTGAGATTAAGGTTATATTAAATGATACATTAGAAACT
>JAATLQ010001324.1:1045-17817 GCA_013421005.1 Heliconius erato x Heliconius himera
AACTTGCGCCAAAACTGCGGTTTATAGCCGGCGTGATGTGTCAACAATTAAATGCGTTTTTCTCTAAAACTATTCGTAATTTCAAATTAGTGTAAAGAGCAAATTTTATCTTCGTTTAACGTAGAAAATTAATAAAGTATTTAAAAGGATAAGGATTGATACCATTATGGACAAATATCCCTCAAAATAAAAAATATATTCAAATTACTATTTTTAGACAGAAATATGCTCACTGTATGCTATCCTTAGAAGATAGGAATATGCTGTCGCTGACTTTTTTGTAGATCTTATTAAGAGGAATAATACTCTAGTACATTGTTTTCATGTAGGACTTACCATTAAAGCAGCGCATGCGTGAAAGTGTCTGAACGGGTAGGACTTTATACACATTTATCGTATTTATGTCAAATTACAATAAAATATACATATAATAAACCATATATAATCCTTCCCTGAGAAATACTCTACATAATAGTGAAAACCGCATCAAAATCCGTTGGGTGGTTTAGAAGAAGATAACGTAGAAAGGCCAGACAGAGAAAAAAATCGTTCTTATTTTATAATATATAGAGATAGAGATAGAGATTAAACTTATTTTATGGTTAAATATTTATTTAGAAAACGTACGAAAATTTGAACGTAGCGAGACTCGAACCCGCGCCTCCTGGAAACCGACTAGGAGGCGCGGGTTCGAGTCTCGCTACGTTAAAATTTTCGTTTATTTTCTAAATAAGTATTTTTCTTTCCTAAGTGTGGAATAACACTTTAAAAATGTTTAATATTAATTTATGGTTCCCAACATAAAGCCAAAAACTTTTTTAACACAAGTAGACAATTTTTACCATATCCATTTACCAAGTATAATTCACGGTAAAACCCAAAGTACTTTTCAAAGCAAAGGTGAAATTAAAAATCATAGTAGAACCATAGAAAAAACCAGCTTTATATTACACGAACACTTGTTACGGGCCTTATTAAATTCTTATGGGAGAATCAGTTTTGCTATAAGAATTTAATAAAAGTATTTGTGGTGCAGTACGACGCTCATAAATATGGATGTAACGTGATAAGATTCGATTTTGCTATTTATTTCGGTCCTTAGACAAAACATGTAAATATTTATCCGACTGCGGCGAAACCTAATAGGAGGGTTATGTTTTTAAAGCGTATGGGGAACGTATGGAGGCCGGTCGTGGCGCAGCGGCACGAGGTGTGATTGCAAAACCGACTGGTTGTGGGTTCAACCCCCACTCGAGGAGATGAAATATTTACTTAAATTTATATTTCCATTTCTTCGCTCTGGTGTCGAGGCTAAGCGCGGCGTTGAGTTGCAATGCCTCCAGAATTCGGCAGAAAGTGGGGAGCAGAGTGTCTTAACACTAGGTTCCCTCTGCCTACCCTGCTGTGTGCGGGATACAGCGTGAAGCTAATTAATTATTTTTTTATTATGGGGAACGTAGTGTCTTAACAGTGAGTGTGGGATTCAGTGTGAAGCTGATTTATACTATTTATTTTTGTTTGTATGTATACACACATAAAAATATACCTTTGTTGTAACCTTTAAACCAGAGAACGTGATGGTAAATGATATTACGTTGGATTTGTCTTAATGGCGCAAGTGTTACTGGATATATTAATTGTTTTTTTAGTTTAGGTTAGGTTAGGTTCCCAGGTTCCCTCTGCATATCGTGTTACGTGCGAGATACGGCGTGAAGCTAAAAAAACAAGAGAAACTGATACCTAACTCGATATCTCTTTGATTTAAGCATCTGCTAAACTTTTCCTCGACAATGTAGACATAGTAATAATGATAAATGTTTCTTTAAAACGAATATTACAAGGAAAATGCATTTCAAGATGGCGTATAATTTATGTTCTACACGTTAGAATACGTTGTTAAAGCACATTTTGCATTTAAAATGGTTCAAACAGACACGCTCTATGTAAATTATAAGAACTGGAGAATATATTTGCTTTATGGTTTAATTATTAATGTATTTTTAGGTTTTTTTCTCTATGGTGGTGCAGTGGTTAATGGGTCTTGATTTGTATATTTTGTACTGTTAAAAGATACGTTTTAGTTATCTGTTATTATCTTTGTAAAAACTATTTGTTTTCAGTTTCACGCTGTATTTCGTATACTTGGAGAGGTCCCCTACCTACTAAATTTCATAATATGATTTACGAGATATTGTATGGTGAGTGGCGTAACTCAACGCCGCGTTTTGTCTGGGGAGCGAGAAATAGAGTATAATTATTTATTCCTCCGAACGGCGCCGGCCTCTCAGATACAGATTTTTTATAGCATCACGCTATATACCGCATGTAATACGAGAGGGTAGGCAGAAGGAACTTAGGAACCTAATGTTACGACGCTCCGTTTCTACACGACACATCCATTTTCCAGTTTCCGCTGAATTCTAGAGCCATTGCGTGCTGAGTAGTGGACCTCAACACCGCGTTTTACCTCATTACCAGAACAAAATAAAGAAAATACTTCATTTCCTCGATTTGGAATCGAACCTACAACCTGTCACGTTTACTGTCACACGCTTATGCTCTCAGGCCACGAGGGCCACAGCATTTATCAGCATAACTTAGCTTTTTCTTTACATAATCAATAGTA
Organism: Heliconius erato x Heliconius himera; assembly: GCA_013421005.1. Lineage (NCBI taxonomy): Eukaryota > Metazoa > Arthropoda > Insecta > Lepidoptera > Nymphalidae > Heliconius > Heliconius erato x Heliconius himera. Next base: position 3,672 of record JAATLQ010001324.1, read on the forward strand.
ACTGTATTAATAGATAGGTATATTATTTCTAAGCAATAGTACAAACAACGCCATTTTTCATATCGATGTGGTGACATATCGATTAACGCCTACACATCATGCTTTTAACTGCAAAGCTCACACAAGGGCATGCTTATCAGTTTTTTTTTATATATTGGTATTTTTTTTTTATTTTTTATCAGCTTCACGCTGTATCCCGCACACAGCAGGGTAGGCAGAGGGAATCCAGTGTTAAGACACTCCCGTTCCCCACTTTCTGCCGAATTCTGGAGACATTGCGTGTTGAGTGGCAGAACTCAACGCCGCGCTTAACCTCGACACCAGAGCGAAGAAATGGAAATATAAATTTAAGTAAATATTTCATCTCCTCGAGTGGGGATCGAACCCACAACCAGTCGGTTTTACAGTCGCACCTCGTGCCGCTGCGCCACGACCGGCCTCAAATATTGGTATTTTCTTCTATATAATTTATATTCTATATAATTTTAGCGTATTACAGCGGGATGCAGCCTTCCCACTCACAGTAGGGTAGTCAGAAGGAACTCTCTCTATTTTCCGATGAATTCTGGAGCTATTTTTTAGCTCAAGCTGTAAAACGCATATATGTATCTTAGTAAGCAGTAAGAATCTAGTCTCGAGACACTACGTTATCTGCTTTCCACACGAAATCTAACTTAATGAAACAAAGAGAAAATAAAGTAACTTACATATTTCAAGTCAATTAAACACAAATAGTAAGAATATTTCAATTAGCTATCTCTGATTAAGGTTTAATATCAAATAGATTTGTATTTAATGTAGTAAATATGCATACCTCGATATATTTACACAGATTGCCTTTGAAATCAAAACTCAAATTTCAGCCTTTGAATCCAATATATATTTATACTAGCGGACCCACGCGGCTTCGCCCGCTTGAACTATACGAAAGAAAAAAAAATAAAAATAAATAAATCAACTTCACGCTGTATCCCGCACACAGCAGGTTAGGCAGAGGGAACCTAGTGTTAGGACATTCCGTTCCCCACTTTCTGCCGAATTGCCGAGCGAAGAAATGAAAATATAAATTTTAAGTAAATATTTCATCTCCTCGAGTGGGGATCAAACCCGCAACCAGTCGATTTTACAGTCACACTTTGTGCCACTGCGCCACGACTGGCCTAATATAATAATAAGAAAATATAAGCCTAAATAATCAAAATATGTCGAAAAAGAATCAAAAGTAGTGAAAAATCTTATTATTAGAAAAAATACTTGAGTATACTGAAATGCCTGAGTACTAAACAAAACCAGCTATATTGTTAACGTAAAATAAATATTTAAAAGTATTAAAATTAAAAGTAACGCTGAAGAAATAATACAATATATGCAAGTACATCGTACTACAAAAAAACTCAATTTCATTCGTTCTAATAAAAGTCCGTGACGCCACAAATAAGTAAAATAATTGATAAGTGCAAGATTTCCGTGGCATTGTCCGTTTCTTATAAATAAAACTGAAATGATTTTCTATATGATTTCAAAATAACTATGTTTTTAAAAATGCTTGTGGTTATTTACATGATATACAAATATAAAAAAAAAATTGTCTGTCTTTCTATTTCCCTGAGCTAATGTCCAGAACAATTGAACTGATTTTTATAGGATTTTTAGTGATCGATAGAGGTTATAGAGCAAGATATACTACTTTTTATCTCGAAATTTCCATGAGATAGGCATCTACCAGGGAAAAAGTTTTTACACGTTTTCCGTGCGCGCGTACATAGATTATATATGAAATTACATAACTCTTTTCTAAATTAAGTACGATAATTTTTGCGAGCGATCTCCTCTTATATCTAAATTACGTATGGCGAATGAGCAGCTGTCTCTATGTTGACGTTTCCATAGAAAAGCGTATTGCTGAACTAATTTAAACTTATTAAACATACTTCCAAAATATACCACTTCAGTCAATGATTCTAATTACGGTGACTTATTAAAGTATAGAATTTTGAATGTAAAATGTATATAATTAATTACAAGAATAAAATGTGTCTTTTTTGGAAATTTGATAACTAACAAAATGTTAAATTTAAAAAAACCTCCAACTTAAAATATTTTGGGAGGTGCTTGTAGCTATTAAACTACTAATCTGATTTTCATAAAACTAAGCTCTAAGCTAAGAACTGCGACAACGAACATGGCTTTCGATTAAAAATAACCGCACACAAAACAGTTCATTAATTCAGGAGCTATAGTGCCACAGACAGACACAAAGACTCGTCAAACTTGCAACATCCTTTTGCGGCGTGGGTAAAAAATAAACCTAAAAAGACACTTAATAGTTCAATTCCATCACTATACGCTTTACTGTATCCAATCAATTAACCCAGCTAATTAGAATTTCCATCAGTATACACAGTTGATTTGATGGCCGCTATATTTTAATTTCCGCCTCTGTTTGTGTTGCTTTGTTTGCCTTTCGCTCGTGCGATTGACATAGATCGAAACGTAAATTGGTAGTGGCGTTGGAAACGTTGGAAAACATAATGGGTTTTTGTGTCTTCTGTACATAGCAAGGTAGACAGAAGCAGCCTGGGAAGGTTCCCAGGCTACTTCTCCTTGCCCACTTCTTGCCACTCAACAGTGGCGAGACTCAACGTTGCGCTTTACGTCGCTGCTGCTGAGGAAATTATATATATTTTTAAATGTTATTCCATAGTTCAGCGCGGTCTTTACCACGAAAGAGAAATAAGCGGATATCGCTTAGAACTGACTCCTTTTAAATAAAATCAAAGTCAAGGTCAAATATTTTTTTTTGAGTTAAATTTAATGCTTCATTTTTTAAACGTCAAATAATTTAACAACAGTTCACTAAGGTTTCAGACCTAAGAAGAATCGGCACAAGAAACGAGATGGGATTTTGTGTTTATATCAATTATATACAAAAACACAATTAAACAGTTGTGACAATGGTGCTTTGAAACACACTGGTCCAGCATTTCATACCCAAGACTTGTTTTCATTTATATAATCTTTTTTTAACCTTTAACATACAAACGTCTTTCCACAACTCTTTTAAATTGTGATATTGAAAATTCTCGGACGTTTTCTGGGATCCTATTGTGAAAGAGCACACATTGTCCCATCAAGAAATACGGACTCGATGTAATCGGGTTATAGGTGCTATAAGTTTACTCCTATTTCTAGTATTGATATTATGTACATCACCAACTTTGGTAAAATCATTAATATTTCAAAATTGATTTGATACTGCATTACTGCATTACTCCAAAGTAGAACTAAATAGATATGCATTTCCACGAACAAAAACTCTTTCTGCTAGGTCAGTCCGTCCCGCCTGACTATTTATTGGTACAATTACAAGTGCAGCATACTCTTACGAATTCAGTATAGTCCTTAATGTGGGTCTGCTCCGCTTGCGGTGAAACCGGGCTTTACAAAAGATACGAATAAATACTTTTTTAGAAAACTCTCCACTACGGTGGTATGATATATAATATAATCAGCTTCATGCTGTATTCCGCACGCAGCAGGGTAGGCAGACGGAACTTAGTGTTAAGAACGTTCCTCATTTTCTGCTAAATTCTGGAGGCAATTCGTATTCAGTGGCAGAACTCAACGCCGCGCTTAACCTCGACACCAGAGCGAAGAAATAGAACTATAAATTTAAGTGAATATTTCTTTTTCTCAAGTGGAGATCGAACTCACAATCAGTCCGTTTTGCAGTCACACTTTATGCCGCTGCGCCCCGACTGGCCTCTAAAAAATAATATTTAAAAAAAAAATTACTGCGCCCTAAGAAAAAGGAAATCATCGTCTATATTAAAATGATACTGCACGTAAATAACGCAGCATCTGTCCCTGACGTTTTCACGACAGCCGAATTGCTTAGAAGACCGTCATATCCTTATAGGGAGAGATTCAGATTTGATTATCTGTAGACATTCTCAACCCTGGCAAAATGTATGAGGTTTAGTCAGAGTTCAGTGGCACAGTATGTTACTGCAAATGGTTGTAGGTTCGATTCCCATTTGGGGAATGAATTACTTTTATTTCTTCGCTCTCTTGCCGCGTTTAACTCCACCACTCAACATGCAATGGCTCGATAATTGTTTTAACAATAGATTAAATCTACTTAGCTTACTATATACAGGATACAACCACAATCTTAAATAAAAACATAAAGTTTATGTCAAGTCCTATAGGAAGACCTTTGCTACGCATCAGGGGATTGTTCAACATTCGGTAAATTTATTTTTTCATATTCACTTTTTCACAACTTTTTTCAATACAGCAGTGTAATCAAAGAGTTTACTTTCTGTGGTCTAATAAAGATAAGCACCGTGCTTTGTCTAATCAAATTTTGAAAAATTATAAGTTTAACATAATCTTTCTATCCTTTCGGTCGAATTCTCAAGACATTGCTTATTAATTGGCGGAATTCAACGCCGCTCTTTGCCTCGTTACCTCGTACCAGAGCGAGAAAATGTATATATGAAATATTTCATTTCCTCTCGTGGAAATCGAACCAATGACCGTCGCATTTGCAGTCGCCCTCTTATGCCTCTGCGCCACGACGGCATCTTAACCACTAGGTTCCCAGGTTCTGTCTGCCTACCATACTACTAGCGGGATACAGCCTGAAGCTAAAAAAAAATATAATTTTTCCCTTGACTAAAATCCAACTCACGAGCCTTAGTATAGTGAAATATTATCACGCTACGCCTCGAAGGCCTCAGCCTTTCATACTAGCAAAATATGTATGTAAATTTTATAGGACGCAATTTAGGTGTAAGTTGAGGGGCGTTTCATTATATTGATTATTTTGAGTTTCGTTAGAAAATGTTAGAAAAAATATATTTGGTAAATATTTTATGTATTTTAATATAATTTATTTAGTTATTCAGAAGTATTTGTCAAAACGTATATCTATTTATTATTAAATGTACCTTATAAAAATCTAAAAATGAAGCAGAACAGCAAAATTCTATTGAAGTAAGCTTCACTAGTATTGTGGAAAATGTTAAACTTTTTGAAACTAAGCCAATTCATAGATTTAGTATTTCGTAAGAATTGAACTCACAGTTACTAAAGCCGAGCCCTAAAATTTTCACCATCCAAAAGTTAAACGGCAAAAGTTTCTCTTTTGAGGAACGGAAATTAGAATGTTTCGGTTGATAAGGATCGCCTTTTTACAGAAAAAACCGTAGAGTGAAAAGTATATCTTTTCTTTTTATCATCACTCTTTATCCCGCATATAGCATCGTGTAGGCAAAGGGAACCTAGTGTGAACCTCCGTTCTCCATGCGTGATATTCGAGACGTACGCAATGTAGTAATGACTACAAATGTTGATATATCGAAAAAAAATAATTAACTCCATCTTTGTAAATTAAAATTAAATTAAATTAGCTTCGAAATATAAATGTAAGTAAATATTTCATCTCCTCGAGTGGGGATCGAACCCACAACCAGACGGTTTTATAGTCACACTTCGTGCCGCTGCGCCACGACTTTGTATTAAAGACTTTGTATTAAATAATGACATGTTTGTAAAGAAAATAATGATAATTCAATGATAATCATTTAATTCAATTTATAAAAGTATAGTGAAAGGAGGCCAGTCGTGGCGCAGGGGCACGAAGTGTGCCTGTAAATCGACTGGTTGTGGGTTCGATCCCAACTCGAAGAGGTGAAATATTTATTTACATTATATATATGTTAATTTCTTCGCTGTGGTGTCGAGGGGAAAGTGCGGCGTTTGGTTCCGCCACTCAACACGCAATGCCTCCAGAAATTGGCGGAAAGTGGGGAACGGAGTGTCTTAACAGTAGGTAGTTCCCTCTGCCTACTCTGCTGTGTGCGGGATACAGCGTGAAGCTGAAAACAAATAAATAAATAAAAGTACACAATTATTTATAAAACTGGTGTAAAGCTAATGCTACTATACACCTTACTACAACATCAAATTACTTAAGCCTGTTTGTTTTACTCGGCAGCGACTTCAAAATTATAAAATCTTTCTTTAATTATATTTGTTTAACAAAATCGAAGTTTTTTTTTTGCGTTTTACTTTACGTTAAGAAAATTTATTTTTTACTTTTTAGTTTATTGTTTGCAGCCGGTTTTTTTTTTTGTTAAAAATAAATGATGAGTAGACCTTTAAAAGGATTTAGGAACTTCAATCTTAATTAAATATTGTTTTTGTGCAAACTAACATTTTGGCATATTTACAACAGCATGCATAAAAAATATACGGGCGAATTGGGAACCTCGCCCTTTTTTCGCGCATATACCTAATGCATATTTAAAACTTATGGTATTTTATAATGGAACCACACTTGAAGCACTAGCTTTCAAAAAAAAGAAGAATAATCAAAACGGTTCACTCAATCAAAAGTTCATAGAAAACAAACATAAAAAAATACAGTAGTATGGATAACCTCCTTTTCTTGCAGAAGTGAGTTTAAAATTAATGGAAATATACGTCACAGTTCGAAAGCTTAGGCCGATCGTGTCTCTCTATAGCTTGTTCCGCGCTCTCGCTCACACGCTTGGCTCAGGCGGAACGTGACAACGAATCATCCTTGTTCGTGTATACAGTCGGCGTTCATCGATTTACAAGACGTTTTCACGTCAAAAAAAATTCAAGACTTTTCCAGTAACTGGGTGCCCAGTTATAAGACAGTTGAGATTCGAAACTCAACATCGCGCTTTGTCTTCCAAGGCTTGAAAATGAAATTATTTTGAATATATATAATTATTTCCCTGAGTAGGAATCGAAGCCTCAAACATCGCTTTGTACAACCCGACTCCGACTCCCTCCCACTACGCCACGATAGCCTCAGTTTTCTATTAATAATATTCTAAAATTTATATTAATAAACGTGCAAAAGAAACACTTAAATATTAAAAAGTAAATGCCGTATATTACTTTTATCATTTGCTAACAACGGAGTACAGCGCACCCTAATTAGGACGAGAAAAACGAGACATCCTTTGAGTTATATATACACATGAATATATTTTTTTTTAAAATAACTTTTTTTTCACAAGAGACATCTTCAAAAGATCATGAGACCAGTCGTAGCGTAGGGGCTGTGACTTGTAGGTTTTATTCTCACTCGAGGAAATAAAATATTTAATATTTTCATTTTAAACGCTCTGGTAAGGAGGCAAAAACGCGCGGCGTGGAGTTACACTACTCAACATCCAATGCCTCAATGAAGTGTCTTAATGGGAAAGGACTGCTTTAGCACTAGGTTCCCAGGTTCCTTCTTTCTGTCCTGCTATGTGCGGGATACAGGTGACACAAAAAAAATTTAAACCAGAGTGATGTTATAGTTATAGCCAGTATTACTTTAGTATGTTTTCTATTGGTTTTCACACAACATTTTTATATTATCGATTCTACTGTATTACAATATGATTTGCGGAAATTTACATACACTCGGTAATCTTCCCCAAATCATCTATTAGTAAAAATTGCATAAAAATCCGTTGCGTCGGACTTTTTTTTTTTATATACGAAAACTATTGTTCTTCACAGACTTAAAAGGAGTGGACTAATCTCTTTCTCTCATTTTTATTTCACAAAAAGCTCTATATAGATCTATAAACTAATAATTCTTATGTAAGTAAAAAAAACATTATAATTTTTTGTGCATTAACTTCTTATACTAAATAGCAGAAAAAATTTATATAATTCCCAGCCGGGGAAGTATAATTAATTTGGTTTTGTCGCCCTGGTTTGGACACTCTATGTGCAATATCTCCAAAATGGGGAAAATGAGAACCCTTAAATATTTAATTTAAATTAAAAAAAAAAATTATATAATACAAAGTAATAACGTGGTCTAGTTAAAACAAAAAAGCGATCGACAAAGATCAAACTTAAAGTATTTCATCGAGAGATTCCAAACGGACGCGAATTCAAATCCAGGTATGCTCAAAAAGTATAAAATACAAGCATAAACTTTAAAAAACCTTTTTAATTCAATAAAATGAAATAATAAAATATTATATAGAAATATGTTAAATGTCACAAGCGCAAGGACATGTATAAAAAGGTTAATAAAAGGGAACGAGGCAAAAGTGATATCTAAATACCGTAGCGTTTGACGCTCCGTTCTCTCGGGCTATCCGATAAGAAACTGAAGATAAGTAAAAACAAAACAGCTTTACGCTGTTTCCTGCTTATACCGCAGGAGTGGCTGCGGTATAAGCAAAACCTTGTGTTTAAACACTCCGCATTTGCCATTTTCCACCGAATTCTGTAAATAAATATTTCATTTTCTTAAGTGTGGATCGAACCTACAAGCGTCACGAAACCTTGGGCCCCTGCGCCATGACTGGCCTGAAAGCGAAGCTATGTAGTATAGAATATTATATTTACAACGTAGGCAAGCCAGCCTATAGGTAAGGTAGGTAACTCATCAATACATCGTAATCAGGTCATCGCTTACCCCAGCTCCCATCGGAGATTGATTTGCCGTCTCCATTTAGACCGAAATAAAACAACGGGAATGTTCAATTGAGTTATATTTTTAGAGAAACCATTTTGTGATATTTTTAAACATTTTTTAAAGTGTCATTCCACACTTAGGAAAGAAAAATACTTATTTAGAAAACGTATAAAAATTTTAACGCAGCGGGACTCGAACCCGCGCCTCCTGGAAACCGACCAGGTATACGTTTTCTAAATAAGCATTTTGTGACAGTTATAGCAGAGACATGATAAATTTTAATCGTTTCGGTTCTAAGTATGTATCAAGAAATTTCGTCTTTTTTTAATTTCTTTTTTTTTCAGCTTCACGCTGTATCCCGCATATAGCAGGGTAGGCAGAGGGAACCTAGTGGTGAGTGGCAGAACTCAACGCCGCGCTTAAGAAATTTCGTTGAAATGTTTAAATATCACAACATTTACTACACTATGGCGCAGTGGAACAGTGTCGTCACAGTCGTGAAGGTCGGTCCTAGGTTTCGTCCCTACTGGAATGATGGCATTTTTATTTTCTGCTCAGTCATGATAAACGCGGTATTGAGTTCCACCACTCAACAATAAATATTTTAAAAATAGGAGGGAAAAGGAGAAATAGAATATTTTAAGTAACACGATTTTCTGCTTAATCTTCGAAGAAACTTAAAACTGTTACAAAATAAAGTATCACATTCGAGGATTTGAACATACTTACTTAATAATTTAGCACCAACGGTTTTTGCTCAAAAAATATTGTTAAAAATCCTACATTTCATACTAAAAACAAGGCAAGCTTATGATAAACATTATAAATTTTCATATTTCAGCGGTTTTGAATCCACACAGAATAGATTACGTCTAAAAGCTATCGCAAAACTTTGCGTAAACCCGAACCCGGATCAAAGTTAAATGGATATAAGTGAAAGGTGAAAATTCGTATTTCTAAATACTTGTATAGAGCTGACCTTTATACAAAACTATTGTGCTGTATTAAGAAGTTTATTTGAACCGAAATAATAGCAACCATAATCCTTTAGTTCAGTTTTTTTAACTATTTATTCCGCTGTGTTTAACGCTATATCCCTCGTACAGCAAGGTAGACAGAGGGAACCTGGTGTCGAATCGACCCATGTACTTACAGCCCAATTTTCGAGACATTGCGTGTTTAGTGATGGGACCCTGTTACACCTCACGAAATGCTAATCTTAAATTCTTCTATTTTTGCAACCTTTTTTATTGTAGTAAGTCGCAACGAGGAGTAAAATAGCCTCAGTAAATGGATTTAATAAATTCAACACACAAAGAATTTTTCAATTTCAACTAATATTTTCTGTGATTATTGCGTTCACACAAACAGAATCTTCAGTTTTATAAAATTGGTACAGATTTAATACAACAAAGAAAAAAATTAAAATTAATATAAAAAAAAACAAAATATTTTTTTAATAAAAAATGACATGTGCAAGAAAGAATATATGCAACGGTAAAATCATACTTGCCTAACAAGAGCCATTAAGCTGTCTCAAGGTGAGAAGCGTAGACTACAGTATTTTTATTTTTTTTTTATTTTTACTTTATATCATAGTGATGTAGTTGTATGCATGGTGCTACGCTCTACCACTCAACACGCAGTGAAATATGGTTAGCGGAGTGCCTTAACACTTGGTCTCCTCCGCCTAACCTGCTATATGCGGGATACAGCGTGAAGAATCCAAGTATTATTATATTGCTACTTACTTTCTTTCTTTTAAATTCAATTCGACATTGCGTATTGGGTGGCGGAATTCAATGTTGTGTTTTGTCGTAAAAAAATCTTAAACTTAGTTTAAAAAAACAAAATTAAATTAATTCAACGTCCTGAGTAAAGATCGAATCCAAAACCGTCAAGTTTGCAGTCAGACATTATCTGCGCTACAAGGGCTTCAATCATTTATTTTATTTATTTTTAACTTCAGGCTGTTTCCCGTACATAGCATTAGGACAGGCTGAGAGAATATGGGAAACTAGTGTTCAGACACCTCCGTTCCTCACTTTCCACCGAATTCTTGAGGAACTGCTTATCAAGCGGCAGAACTTAACGCCGCGCAATACCAGAACCAGGAAATGAAAATATCATATACTTCATTCCCTCGAGTGGACATCGAACCCACAACCGTCGCGCTTACGGTCAGGCTTCAATTATTCAATATACAACAAAATACAATATTTAATACAATTCTGCGATCAAGTTTCACATCAATACGATGTTTTCATTTATTCAGTGGCCACAATATCATCTGGTAGTGACACGACGTACGACAGGTAGCATTTGTTATACTTTCTGACTTTTTTATACATGCATTTTATTTAAATTAAGTTGAAATATACTGTAAAATATTTTTTTATTAAACATTTTTAAGGCAGTCTCACTGTAAGTGCAACGGCTGTGGGTTCAATTCCCGCTCAGTGATTATTTTTTTTTCATTTGATCGCTCTGGTAACTAAGACTTTGTCTTGTGGTGCGGTTTTGTAGTGCGGCGCTGAGTTTCGCTACTCAACACGTAATGTTTTGAAAATAAGGCGGAAAGAAAGACACGGAGTGTCTTTACAAGGTTCCGTTTGCTATAAAGCGTTGTAATTGTAAAATGTTTATAGTGATGAATGTTAAAACAGATATCTAAGATATTGTATTGGAAGAGCGGGATCTCCTAATACAGGCATTACTTGCTTAAAAGGAGGTCTCTGTAACAATTATTTGTATGTAAAATCTGTTGAACAAATAAAGTTTTTTTTTTTTTTTATAAAGTATTTTTTTTATAAAGCGTGAACATGATCAATTTTTTTTTTAATAAAAAACTGGTTAGACATTGGGAACCTGGGAACCTAGTGCTGAGACAATCCTTTTCCCATTAAGACAATTCCGTTCGCCCACTTTCTGCCAAATTTTAGAACCATGACATGTTGAGAGGCGGAAGTCAACGCTGCGCTTTGACGCTCATCACTAGAACGAAGAAATTAAAATATGAAAATCCTCATTTCCACGAGTAGGAATCGAACCCACAACCGTCGCGTTTACAGTCGAACGCTTGTTCCTCTGCTCCACGAAATAATAACGATACTTATATCTCAAAATCTTTAACTTCATTTGGACTTGATAAAAAAACATAAATGTTAGTTTTCTTTTTCTATTTTTTTTTCTAATTAAATCATATTTTAATTATTTTGTGGACCTAGTGTTAAGACACTCCGTTCCCCATTTTCCGCCGAATTTTTCAAGATATTGCGTGTTGAGTGGCGGTACTCAACGCCAAGTTTTGCCTCGGTGACTGAGCAAAGAAATTAAAATATTAATACGGTACGATACGGCTTAATAGCGAAAAGCCTCGACCAACATCTCAAGAGGTTATCGCTTAGCTGTTAGATTAAGAACCGAATGCAGAAAGCAGATTTACTTAAGACGGCCCCTATTGTGAGGAGATTCCTCTCTCTTCCCTTCTCTCTCTCTCTGGAGCCCTAACCACCGATGGCTTGGACTTTTATATCACCCTCGGAAGTGTGTGTGTTTTTTTTAAATATTTTTCAATGATTTTTTTTATAACAATTTTTATTTAAAAATGTAAAATTTATTTCTCTCGAGTAATATATATGTATATATAGATAGCCAAAGTGTAATTATGAAAAATATACTTAATGAGGCCATTCGTGACGCAGCGGCACGAAGTGTGACTGTAAAACTGACTGGTTGTGGATTCGATCCCCACTCGAGGAGATGAAATATTTACTTAAATTTATATTTCCATTTCTTCGCTCTGGTGTCACCATGCAATGCCTCCAAAATTCTTCAGAAAGTGGGGAACGGAGTATTTTAACACTAGGTTCCCTCTGCCTACCCTGCTGTGTGCGGGATACAGCGTGAAACTGATTATTATTATTATTTAACTTAATTGGATCAACACATGGAAATACAGACTCACTAGTTCTAAAACATAAGAGCTAAGCCCGTCAAACGTTTCATTAAGCCTAAGCATATTCACGATCGCAGCTCTTTGATCTCCAAACAAACGATACACCACAGCTTATACCCGCCTCGTACTTTGCAAATACCAATGGAATTAAAAGGTTCTTTTTATATTGAACTATGTAGACAGGTTTTTATGAATATTATGCTGTTTGTGAAGCCGTCGTGGCTCAATGTGTGGTTGTAAACGCGACTGTTGGGGCTGTGGATTCGATTTCGGTTCAATCCTTTCTTTTTTTAATTCTGCACCAAAATCTACATAGTCAAAGATCAGTACCGATCTTAATTGAAAGAGATGTACGCAGGATATATAAAAACATGAAAAGGAAGGAGTTTTCTAGTCGTTTAAGCACCGTAACATCTAATTATTATTATTAAGAACACTACTAGCCATCAAGAACACAAGCAACTTAGTCAACTTAACTGATAGTTTAATTAATGTCCATTTACTATTTAATTAAGATATAACACAGAAACAAAGAATGGCACGGACCATAAAAATCGTCGTTGTAACGTACAATAACTCATACAAAAAAAATCTCTGGTAACGAAAATCCACGGAAGTCCGCGACACGCAATATTTCGAAATGTGGATGGTACATGAGGATCGAAGTGTCCTAACACTATTTCCTTCTTGCCTACACCGCAGTGTAGGCAAAATTGTGTAAAGTTAAAAAACAATAATGTACGGATGCCATGGAAGTGGCACAACTCAACGCCGTTCTTTGTCTCTACCACTGAAATGGGAAAATTAATTAGTTTAATGGCGGTATAAAAGATGTATATATAAGAATATAAGAAGAAATTGCCACTAGAATATAAAAATATATACATGTCAGAGAGAGAGAGAGAGAGAGAGAGAGAGAGAGAGAGATGACCGACGACGGTGGGCGTAAATAATAAACGAGTAGAACCTCGACCACGTCCTGGCCTTTGGTTCTACTCATATGTGAACACATGACATATGTACAAACACTCAGCAAAACATAATAAATAATAAGAAGGTAGTCAGTCAGTAGAACAGTCGTGTCAGACAAACATTATCTGTTAATGATAGGATAACTAACGTTATCTTACTCTTTCAAGGATGTGAGGCTCGGAGCAGTGCCTGGGACTTGCGACCACAGGTGTAGGCTTCAGGGTACCCTTTACTGTAACAAACACTCGCCTTCACTGCTCCAGCCCAATGCAATTACAAATGGTGTTAACCACATTCATAATTACGATAATAATCGATTAACTAAATAATCAATTATCCGGATAGTCGAGGTTAGTCAGTGGCAGAGCACGAGTAGTGCTCCGAGCCACACCAGAGCCAAGACTGCCCGTACAACGTCCGTGCGGCCTTTTATACGATCGCTAACAAATATGTTGTAGGGTAGAATAAGAATCGTGTTGCAACTTGATCGCTGCGACATACATATAAAAAAATTAAATTAAATTAAATTAGCTTCACGCTGTATCCCGCACACAGCAGGGTAGGCAGAGGGAACCTAGTGTTAAGACACTCCGTTCCCCACTTTCTGCCGGATTCTGGAGGCATTGCGTGTTGAGTGGCAGAACTCAACGCCGCGCTTAACCTCGACACCAGAGCGAAGAAATGGAAATATAAATTTAAGTAAATATTTCATCTCCTCGAGTGGGGATCGAACCCACAACCAGTCG
>JAATLQ010001324.1:17917-30571 GCA_013421005.1 Heliconius erato x Heliconius himera
ATATATTGATAAATAAATAGTAATTTTGGTTAGACCACTTTAGATTAAATTTACTTTACAATTTATCCTTACTATAATAATATTGCACGACCTTTATAATAAAAATAAAGAGAAACACTACAATTTGTTATCATCTTTTAAAAGAACACAAAAGAAAGCCGAAGGAGAAATATTTACAGCAAATATTCGGCCTCGACGGCGAATATGCCTTCAGCTTACATTTTTTTCCAAGCAAAAGGCTGCTTTTTGATAGAAGTTATTTAATAAGTAACATTTTTAGTTAGAAATTTCGCTGAAGGTGAAGTCTTGGTTTTCAACAGCACTTTGAAGCGTAAAGTATGAAAATTAAATGTTTTATTATGAACTTTCTTCAATGTTTTGTACCTAATTTTAAAGTACTGAAAGTAGGTTAACATTCTTGTTCTATTTGAGTTTTCTGCCTCTATAATGGGAGTCGTTTGTAATCTGCGGTTGTTGTGGCCTGTTTATTTATTTACTAATGCTTTAACGTGACTCCGCATGTTTTTATATATGTATATATATATCGAAAAAAAATTATCAGCTTCACGCTGTATCCTGCACACAGCAGAGTAGGCAGAAAGAACCTAGTGTTAAGACACTCCGTTCCTCATTTTCCATCAGGGGTCGTGGCGCAGCGGCACAGAGTGTGACTGTAAAATCGACTGGTTGTGGGTTCGATCCCCACTCGGGGATCACTCTGGTGTTAAAGCAAAGCGCGGCGTTGAGTTCCGCCATTCAAAGCGCAATGCCTCCAGAACTCGGCGGAAAGTGGGGAATGGTGTGTCTTAACACTAGGTTCCCTCTGCCTACTCTGCTGCGTGCGGGATACAGCGTGAAGCTGATATAATTTAATTTAATTTTAATATTCTTACAACCCACAGAAAATATCACCTTACGTAGAGGAGAGCAGTACTCTATTAATGTATTACAACACATATGTTCTAACAGAACCATAAATGAAATGAAAAAGTTTTTATATATAGGTACTTAAACCAACTTAAGCAGTTGTACTAGTATAATACAAACATTTTTATATAGTGAAAGAAAAACGAGTTAACTTTTCATGACAGTGATAGAGTTCCTACTCTTTTGTTAGATAATCCTTTTTATTTGTCTTTGTGTAAATTGTGAAGGAAACTAGAGGGAAAAGGAGACGGGATAAAGGATTTATATAACTTAACTTAGCTTCACGCTTTATCACTTGCGGGGTAGTCAGAGAGAACGGAGCGCCAAACGCTACGGTAAAGATAAAATCAAATCAAATCAGCTTCACGCTGTATCCCGCACACAGTAGGGTAGGCGGAGGGAACCTAGTGTTAAGACACTCCGTTCTCGACTTTTATATAAATATAATTACATTTAACCACTATATCAATGGACTTAAGAAATTTGACGTTTGGAGAGTGATTTGTGTTTTTTAATCGACTTCTGTATGAAAAGGAGGTTATCAATTCGAGTGTATGTTTTTAATGTTTGTTACCTTAGAGCTTTTGACTGGGTGAACCGATTTTGATGATTTTTTTAATTTGGGAGCTAGTGCTTCCCGTGTGGTCCCATTTTTTGGTCCATTTCTGACAATGGTATCTATGAGAAATTTAAGTTATCTCATTTAAAATCGTATAAACAAAATAAATTATTTAACAAAAAAATCGATGTCAAACAACGAACTAAAAAGTAAAATATATTTTTAAATAGTATATCAACCGTACTTTCATATTGTTAAACAAAAATAATTAAAAAAAGATTTTATAATTTTGAAGTCGGTGCCAAGAAAAACAAAATAAAATGATATATGGTAGTAAGGTAGCATTAGCTTGGACCGCTCGATCTACGAGTACTTCGATTTTTACATACACAGATTTTGTGTCAGCAGCCAAGAACAGACATAAAATTTAAAATACAAGCAAATATGGCTCCCATCAATATTATTTTCCTATATCTTCACATATCTGTTGTTTTCTTTATTTGCTAAAACCAAATACTACAATACTTCGTGGCCTCCGTGTTATTCTCCCCAAATTCGAACTCTGAAACATCATACACAACCATCAATTAAACCCACTTAACCACTACACCATAGAGCTCTACACAGCATTCGACTCCCCCATTCCCTTTGTCAGGTGGATAGGTATAAAAATAACTGGAGGGTATCGCAATTTGCACACATGGTTGCTGATCAAACATTTACCCAGCGAGGCGTGCGTGGACGCGAGCAAGCGTTGTAGTATGATGTACCTACGTTATTTATTTTTATAAATGGCCTAAACTATGTATTTATTTTGTTGTTGTGTTTTTTTTTCGGCTTCACGCATTATCCCGCATGTAGATGGGCAGGCAGAGGGAGGCTAGTGTTGAGACACTCCGATATCACCTTTCTCCCAAAGGCATTGCGTGTTGAGTAGTAGAACTCACTACCACGTTTTGCCTCGACGCCAGTGCAAAGAAATCAAAATATTCAATATTTAATTTCCTCGAGTGGGAATCAAACCCACAACCTATCGCGATACTGTTATCGCGACAGGTTGTGGGTTCGCTTGTGCACTGTGTCACACGCTTATGTCCATGCGCCACGACTGGCCTCTTTGTATATATGCATGTGTATGGCTTATACTATATTTGTATGTATATTCTGGGCTCTCGTTTTAGTAACAAGACAAAGCGCAGCGTTGAGTTCCGTTGATGGTTCCTTCAGACACTGCTATATTCGGATTTGAAAAATATACAAACAAAAGTAGACATTTTAATAAAACATACATTATGAACTACTCCATAGAAGCCTTTTTATGATACTGTATTAGTATCACAAAATTCTCTTTTAAAAGACTTTGAATTTAAGGCTTTTGAAATTTGTGCGTTGGTCAAGTGACACCAAAAAAAGTAAAAAGATCTTTTCAATGGTACGCTTCTGGCTATCTACACGATGCTTACATACTTAGTGGCTTTATCGACATACAATATCAGGTAATTTTTTTTTAGCTTCATACTGTCATATACATAGCAAAGTAGGCAGAGGGAACCTGGGGGAATCTAATTTTAAGTCACTCTTTTTTTACTTAGACGCCTCAATTCCGGAGGCATCATGCGATGCCTCCGGAATTGAGGTGTAGAACTCAACACCACTAAGTGATTTGCCAACATACCAGAGCGAGGAAAGATATTTAATATTTAATTTCCTCGAAAGCAAGAATCAAACATACAAATCGAGTGGAAATCGAACCCACCAATCAGCTGACCAAAGCAGTATTTTATCTCCAGACGAAAAGAGTGGTGTCATCTTCTTCTTCCTGGCATTAATCCCGGCTTTTGCCAGGGTACACTTTCCTACTCAACCTACTCCACTGTGCATGGTCATTCGTTGTTCCTCAGTTGTTAGACCATTGGCTCTTATGACCTGCATCACGACATCCAACCAGCGCTTCCTTGGGCATCCGAGAGTCCCACTCCAGGGACTGATATAGCAAGGCACTTGCATCCGACACAGTTTCTATGCCGGCGCGTAACGTGGCCAAACCATCTCAGGCGACACTCTTGGAGCTTATCCGCTACGTGACGGACTCGTAATACGGAATACGTAACACATCTCGAATGAATGTGTTACGTATTCGGTCATCTTCATTTCAGTGCGGTGAATATCCTGAATATGCCGAGATAATGCTGGCCAGCATTTGTTGCCGTATTACAAAATTGGTCAGATGATGCTCTTGTATATCAGAGAGAAATAGAGCCAATAGTAGAACAGTAGGACCAGACCTTCGTTATTTTATAAATCTTGAAAATTTCTGTGCGCATACACTCAACATCGGGAAGTACTATCAGGGCGTAGCGAGTTTGGGTGGTAGTTACTTTGGCAGTTATTAGGTAACGGTAAAATGTAAAAAAATACCTAACTTTCGTTAAATTATAAAGCTCATTTTTTCATATTTCCTTGAAAATAATATTAGAAATGACGTTGTTCATTGCCAGACACTTAGCACAGTTATAACTCACTGCCATTATTTATTTTTTCCCGACTGCTAAGGAGGGTTATGTTTTTCGCGCGTATCTTGTATGTATGTAATATTCTTTATTACCTCATATCTCCAGAACCGCTGTCCGGATTTACCTAATTGAGGTATCGTCAGATTCGTATTAGCAGCCCAAGTGTTCTTAGATAGGTGACGTTAAAAAAAAACAATCACTGCTGCTGTGGGACGCCATTGGACTTAGTGAAAAAAAAAATTTCGCTTCGAATACCACAATATGGGTATCAAATTCAAGAACTCAATACGAGGATTTCAAAAAGGTATATCATGATTATCATTACTATAATGAATTCTAACATTTCTTCTTCTTTTTTTCTTACACATTTTCACCATTTTTTAAATTTCTATTAGTAAGCATCTCTATTTGTCATACAAAAATCGTTACGGCATGAAAAAGGGAATGTAAAATTAGACAATTGGACCTATTCGGTTATATATAGGGTACTGTCTGACGCGAACAATGGGTAAAGATTCAAATCACACACGAACGTATATTTTTAGTCTATTGAATAACGAGAGTCGAAAAAATAAGAGAAATAGCTGAAAAATTGTGAATTCAGCCCAAATCCGAACCAGACTTTTAGAGTATTTTATTTTTTTGGTATTATTGCTTCGTTTTACCTTATTCATTTATTTCATTCTAAATGTTTTTTTTTAATCTTCATAGATTTGGTTCCTATATTTTGAAAGAATCTTTACAGTATATAATTGTCATATCGCATTTTTAATATTTTCTCTCATTTTAACTAAATTATAAGTTTGTCTGTTATGGTGGAATCGTACGTAACGTAAATTCTTATATAAATATTAAGAACGTAAACATTCGCCAAATGAAATAGGAAAGTACAACAATTGATTCGTCCGATTCCCACTCGAGGGAATAAAATATTTAATATTTATATTTAGGCAAACTGCGGCGTTAAGTTCCACCAATCAACATACAAATGCCTCCAGAATTCGGTGGAAAGTGGGAAACGGAAGTGTTTTAATGGGAACGAAGTATCTCAAAACTTAGTTCACAGGTTCCCTTTGCTTACCCTGCTATATGCGGAATACAGCGTGAAGCTAAAAAATAAATAAAAAAATCTCTAAATAGTACCACCATTTAAATATGATAAAGACCGTCACAGCTCAATGATACAGTGTGACTGTAATGATTGTGAGTTCGATCCTCGTTCGACGATTGACTGATTTTCATTTCCGCGCAGATAAAGCTCAGCGTTGAGTTCCGCCATACAACACGATATGTCTCGAAATTAAATAATAGAAATACAGTACCAAAATATTAACACTGTACTATAGTACAAGGTATTTAGTCTGTTTGTACCATCAACATAGCGTTAATAAAATATTTGTTAAATGAAGCATAGGCTTTCGAGGGCAAAATAAACAATTGGCTGTTATCAACAATAAAATATTCCACACGAATGATAAAATATCATAAACAAATGATGGATTCAAGTTATATTTCCATTTCCTCGCTTTGGTGTCGAGGCAAAGCGCGGCGTTGAGTTCCGCCACTCAGCACGCAATGCCTCCAAAGTTCGGCGGAAAGTGGGGAACGCAATGTCTTAACACTAGGTTCCCTCTGCCTACTTTGCGTTCAGGATACCGCGTGAAGTAGATTTTTTATAATGACGAATTTAGCTAGTTATTTCAATATATTTAATCATTGATATAATTGTTGTGGGTTCGATCCCCACTCACATTTCTTCGCTCTGGTGTCGAGGCAAAGCACGGCGTTGAGTTCCGCCACTCAACACGCAATGCCTCCAGAACTTGACGGAAAGTGGGGAACGGAGTGTCTTAACACTTAGCACAACGGAGTATCTAAATACTAGGTGCCCAGGTCCTCTCTGCCTACCCTGCTATGGGTGAGATACCGTCGTGGTAATTGGGATAGTGACTGGAGGCGTTATGGTTGTAGGTTTCCTCTCCACTCGAGATAAAATATATAAGTAAATAGCTTATCCCGCATATAAGTATAGTAGGCAGATCGGGCCGGTATGCTAAGACTCTCTGTTCTCCACTTTCCACCCGATTTTCGAGACAAAAAAAAAACAAAAAAACGACGGAATGAAAATAATGAATTCCCTCGAGAATCGAACCCACATCCGTTGTGTTGAAATTATTTTAATTTTCTCAGCTCAAAGATAAAGCGCGGCGTTAGATACCGCAATTTAAATTGCAGTGGCTCTATTGAGCCTTCATTCGTTGAGTTAGTGAACAGTGAGTAAGCAACGTACAATCTCGACTCTAGATATTCTCTGTCACCACTGAAATGAGGGTAGTTTTGAAATTAAATTTTACTACAAAAATATATCTTTCGTAACTTCTCGCTGTATCTCGCACGTAAAGGATAAACAGAGGAAACTTCGGAACCTAATGTTAAACACTGTGTTCCCCATTAAAACACTTCCGTTGCCCACTTTCCGCCGAATTCTTGAAGTATTGCTTATTGTATCGAATCTTTGTCGGAAAGTGGGGAACGGAGTGTCTTGATTAGGTTCCCTAAGCCTACTCTACTACAGTAGGGTAGGCTTAGGGAACCTAATCAAGACACTTCGTTGACGAAAAAGTTGGCAGAAAAAGATGCATGATTTAATTAATAAAATTATCAATTATATCAGAAAGCCTTCTCAATCTGCTAAACAATATACTGATTATTTTCCAAGGCAATCGGATGGTCTAATAGGCACTTTGCTCGCGACGTGCTCATTCGTTATGTTGCCCTGGTATAAATAATGAAATTCAATATGTAATATAATATTTTTTATTGATTGAGTAAATAAAACTCTCTTGTACAGTAGAGTAAATAAAGGGTTCTCTTTTACTCTTCTATGTAGTTATGAAAGCATATTTTTTCTATTTATATTATTCAAATACTTACACTAATAAGAGCGTCTTGGCGAAGTGGCACAAGTGTGGAGCTGTAACGAGATGGTTGCAGGTTCGATTCCCACTCGGAATAATTAATTATTATTTATTAATATTTTAATTTCTTCGCTTTGGTAACAAGGCAAAAGCAAAGCGTTGAGTTCGTCCACTCAACACGCAACGCACCTCTAGAATTCAGCGGGAAGTGTGGAGCGGAAGGTCTTAAAAGGTTCCCTCCTCCCTCCTATTCTCCCTCTGCTTACCCTGCACTCCTACATAAAACGCTTAACATCTTAAACTATAAAAATAATTATTTAATTATTACATAAACTGGCAGCTATTTTGCATGATATTCAATAAATATAAATTCCATAAATACTCTCTCTCTCTCTCTATTTTTAGTTACTTGAAAATATTTATAGTTTTTATACTTTAAAGTTTTGTTTAATTGGATAAACCCGTTATTTTACATTCACTTAGGAATTTTGATATTTCAAATTTCAACTTTCTAAGTCTCGAATTCGAGACATTACACGTTGAGTAGCGGAATAAAACACCGGGCTTTATCTTATCTAACTGATGATACATACGGGATATCTACTTTTTTAAGGGAATTTTTAAAAACAATGTTTTTATGATGATAAGGAATATAGAATATTATTTAAAAAAAGAAAATGTACGGTGAATTTTTCAATTATATACGTATTCGGTTCAAAATACACACCTGTGGTCGACAGATGATAACGGGAAAATAAAAGATCCCTTTTTTTGCACAGGCTCTACGCAAAAAATATACATCCTGAACTTTTAAGCTGTTTTTAAAAACGAAAGGACGCAGCGACACAGCGTCTGATTGGAAACATAGGGGGTTCGATTCCCAGTCGTGGGGAATGAATTACTTATTTATTAAAATTCTCGTTTCTTCGCTCCGGTACCAAAGCAGAAGTGCGGCGTGAATTTTTGCAACTCAACGCGCAAATTTGGCAGAAAGTGGGGAATCAGGTTCCCTCGGCCCTACCCTACTTTATGTGGGATACAGCATGAAGGTGAAAAAAAAACATACTATATTTGTAGCCACGGCAAAACAGTCCACACACCTGGGCGCTCATATAACTGTCATGTCACTTTGATGTATGTTTTTGACATATTAGGTACTATTTTTAAACTCTCTTTCTTTCTTAAACGATTTTTTTATTCTTTTTATATACATACATGTTATTTATATAATTATTTATACATAAGTAATAAAAGAACATAAAAATCACTTCTGTATCTGATATAAGAAAATATTATTGGATCAGCTAATATATCGAGGCCAGTCGTGGCATTATATTTCCATTTGCTCTGTTGTCGAAGAAAAGCGCGGTGTTGAGTTCCAGTACTCAACACACAATGCCTCCAGAATTCGGAGGAAAGTGGTAAACGTAATGTTTTAACACGGAGTTCCCTTTGCCTACCCTGCTGCGTGCGGGATACAGCGTGAAGCTAAATAAGTATGCTCTGATATTCAAGGTTGGAGTAGGTCTTTTAGAAGTGAAGGAATATTGGCATACTAATACATACTTTAAAGCATTGAGCAAAAAAAAATCCTGGTTTGCAATATAGTTTCGGTTAGAAAAAATAATTGTCTCTGCCTACCCTTCTATATGCGGGATACAGCGTGAAAGTAAAAAAAAGATACGAAACCTGTAGCGGGTAACCAAGCGGGCGAAGCCGCAAGCGAGCCTCTAGTAGTATAATAATTATGTTTACATATTGAATGATTGAACATTACATAACGCCATTTAATGAAAAGATAAAACGGAACCACATTTAAATTTCAGAATTTTACAAATTGTTATTCAATTAATTGTGGTAAAGTTTGCTTTTGCGTAAGTAAATAATTAAATATTTATCCAGCGTTCAGTTTTAAAAGTATTATTTATTATAGATAATGTATAATTGTATTTTAAGAATTCGTATCTATTATTAAAAATCAAATCAAATCAGCTTCACGCTGTATCCCGCACACAGCAGGGTCGGCAGAGGGAACCTAGTGTTAAGACACTCCGTTCCCCACTTTCTGCCGAATTCTTGAGATGCCGATTCGTGACAAGTGGGAACGGCGTCTTAAGACTAGGTTCAAAGGTTCCCTCAGCCTACCGTGCTATGTTCGGATATTGTTATATAAATATTTAGGTGATCTCTTTAGCATTTGCTATGTGACTTAATACAGTTCTGTATAAAAATCAAGATTACGTCCACACAAATCATTTAGGCGGTGGTGGCGCACTGGAACATTTTATAACTGGAAACGCGTCACTTCCTGGATCCTCACTCATTATTATTTTCGGGAAATGAAAATAATCACTCCGGTTTGATGGTTTTGTAGCTTGATTATTTCGTTATTTCTAGCTACTGTAGACCTAAATTTGGTTAAAATTTCAGCTTTATTGACTGATACCTCCACGCGATCTCGAGTCTTAACAGAGGGACAGGCAGACAGCAAAGTGATCCTATAAGGGTCCTTATTAAGAAAACGTATAAAATTTTTAACGTAGCGGGACTCGAACCCGCGCCTCCTGGGAACCGACCAGACGCTCTAACCACTAAGCCATACGTTCTCATCTCATCCTATAAGGATTTCATTGTTTCTTTACAGTACCCTAACAACCGTACATACAAAAAAAGACCATGTAAAGCAATAAAGCGCAAATACTTAAGTAAAATGATCGTTTATCCACGTAGTCTAGTATTATCTGTAACAGGTCATTTAACAAAGAAAATGTTTGTATGGAGTAATATTTAAATATATATATGTATAAAACCAGTCATGGCGCGGGAGCATAATGTGTGACACGCTCACAGCGTGACTGGTTGTGGATTCAATCCACACTCGAGGAAATTCGCGCGGCGTTGAGTTTCGCCACACAACACGTAATGCCTTCAGAATTCGGCGGAAAATAGAGAACGAAGTGTCAACATTCTACAAGTTCCCTCTGACGTGTGCGGGATACAGTGTGAAGCTGATTTAATATATATTTTTTTTATTTTTATAATATCTTCACGCTGTATCCCGCACACAGCAGGGTAGGCAGAGGGCACCTAGTGTTAATACAATCCGTTCCCCACTTTTCGCGTTTTTTGCGTTGAGTGGCAGAACTGAACGCTGCGCTTTGTCTCGACACCAGAGCGAAGAAACGGAAATATAAATTTAAGTAAATATTTCATCTCTTCGAGTGGGGGTTGAACCCACAACCAGTCGACTTACAGTCACACTTTGTGCCCCTGCGCCACGACTGGTCTCAAAGATAAATATTGCACACATATGAAAATAGCTTAGACATGACTAATATACGTTTAGTTCGCGCTGTCATATCATTAATCACGAGTTACTTAGATGAATATAAATTATTATACTGTATTACATAACGCGACGGTTGTGGGTTCGATTTCGGAATCGGAAAACGGAAGTGTCTTTATAGGAAATGGCAATATGCAGGATACAGCGTGAAGCTACAAAAAAATTGCAGTGAGGATCTGACTGTGATTTTGATAGTTATGGGTTCGATGTCCAGTTTTGAGAATGGATTATTTTTAAGTTCCCCATTCTGGGGAAAGTGCGGAATTATCTCTGTTCCGATGCAAAGTGGAGAACGGAGTTTTTATTTCTTTTTTATCCGACCGCGTCGAAGCCCACAAGGAGGGCTATGTTTTAAGCACGTATGTATGTATGTATGTATGTCCGTTCTTTTGTTCTCTTGTACCTGTTAAACCAGTAAACTGTTTACGATAAATTAATTTGTCTTGGGTCATGGCAATTTCGATACATCAATTTAGTTCATGCAGTGGAGTTTTTTTATTATAAATCACTTGTTAGGCCTTAAAAAAAAGGAATTGCGTACTCCAACGTCATACTTTGTGTATTTAACAGATAATTAAAGGTATGCAGAGAATTCTATCAGTGAAACCGTGGTGCAGCGTCGTATGCCTGTAAATACGAAGGTTGTAGGTTCAATTCTCACAAGGATGAAATTAATTATTTTTATTTCTCCGCTCTGCTAATAAGGCTTCCGCCAATCAGTTACTCAACTTCTAAAATTAGAAGAAAAGTCGAAAACGGAGTGTTTTTATACTAAGTTTCCTCTGGCAACTATACTATATTATGATAATGGATACAGTATATCTGAAAAAAAATATAAATATTAGTTTTTATTATGGAATTTGGATGTAAACCCAAAACTAACTCTACTAAGCCACCATAGCGTTAACATTTCCCGTACATAAAATGTAATTTCCTGCAGTAAATAGAAACTTGAAAAGTTTATGGAAGTGCAAACTGTTAACAAACCGTTCAAGCAAAAGTTTCGGAAAGCAAAAGTTAGCGGTAGCAAAGCTTTTGAGATATTAATTATATCTTCACTATGAACCCACTTCCGCTTCCATACTTCATTCTTAATGTATTTTCTTATAAATCTTTTTAGACGGTGCTTTTTATACTAAGTGAGCTTAATGAAAACTTCTCTTCGGATGATGCTTTGGATAATTTGGTAGTCTTAACAGTATATTCTTATTAAGGGTAGGCAGAGGGAACCTGGGAACCTAGTGTTTAAACTCCGTTTCCGTTAAAATATTTTCTTTTCCTTACATCTGAAAATATTAACTGACATTCTTTCGAATGGGAATCGAATCGTTTACAGTTAGGAGTAAGCTTGTGACCCTGCTCCACGACGGCCATATATACAAATATATTGTATATGATATACGTATGTACCCAGAAAAAATTAAATCAACATTGCATTGTGCGCAATAATTGAAATATAATTAATAAAAATCTACAGCTTCACGTTGTAACCCGCACGCAGCAGGGAGAACTTAGTGTACAGACACTCTGTTATCCATTTTTCACCGAATTCTGTAGACATTGCTTGTTGATATTGCCATTGGTGGAACTCAACACCCCGCTTTGCCTCGACACCAGAGCGAAGAAATGAACACATTAAATATTTTATTTTCTCGAGTAGGAATCGAAAGCACAACCTGTCACGTTTACAATCACACTTTGTGCCCGTGCGCCACGACTAGCCTCAAACTATAAAAAATCAGCTTCACGCTGTATCCCGCACACAACAGGGTAGACAGAGGGAACCTAGTGTTAAGACACTCAGTTCCCTACTTTCCGCCGAATTCTGGAGGCATTACGTGTTGAGGGGCGGAAATCAACGCCGCACTTTGCCTCGACACCAGAGCGAAGAAATGGAAATATAAATAAACATTTCATTTTCTCAAGTCGGGAAAATGGTGGGATGGTTGTGGGCTAGGTTCCCACTCGGGAATAGAAATATTTTCGATTCCGCGCTCTTATGCAATGTGCAAAGAGTCTGGATAGCTCTACGGAGAGTGGGGATCAGAGTGTCTTAACACTAAATTAAAGTGAAATGGAAATATAAATTTAAATATGTAATTTATAAATATTGTATTTCAATGGAAAATACCATATACTAAAACAAACTTTAACAATTTCATCCAGACTTAGCTTACTACAGCACTTTAATAGTACAACAAGTCAACAGTACAATGGAACTCTCACGGAATACGCTCTATTAAAGTTACCAGCACCAGCACTGTAAACGAGAACTGTGGGACATTTCTAAACAGTTATCAAAGAAGCTATTTGTGTTGAAATGTACTGATTTCAATATCTATATTTATTTTAAATAAATTAGGTATTAATAAACTAGTGTTTAAACACTCT
>JAATLQ010001324.1:30694-59563 GCA_013421005.1 Heliconius erato x Heliconius himera
CAATGTCTGGATAACTCCGCGGAGAGTCGGAGTCGGAGTGTCTTAACACTATGTTCTCTCTGTCTACCTTATATAGCTATCTGCGGGGAATATCCTTCAGTTCTGCAACACATAAAGCATTGCCACGAAATTTAGGCGCAGCGTGGGGAACAGAGAGTTTTAACACTAAGTTCCCTATACCTACACTGCGGAATACAGTGTGACGCAAATAAAATACAAATAATAAATAATCATTTCTCAAAGACCTCAACCCTCTATTTGAACATCGAGTCCCATATATATAATTTCGATTATTTTTTCTTTTCTTTTCAACCGACACCGTACGTGCGTGCCGATCCCTTAACTATGCCCATTTGGACCCCCTCTATTACTTTTGCTCGTGATTTTGTTGTAAATCGACACTTTTGTATAAACTGTTTATATAATATACATGTTATTTACTTTGATTTTCTTTTGCAAGAAAAAGAAAACTTTAATATCCAGGCTTTTATTCGAATGTTTTTAAACGATTAAAATCGATTTCGTCAAACAAGAAAAAGAACACTTTAATATAATTGTCCATGCTTTTATTCGAATGTTATTTAAACGATTAAAATCGATTTCGTCCAACAAGAAAAAGAAAACTTTAATACAATTGTCCATGCTTTTATCCGAATATTTTTAAGCGGTTAAAATCGATTTCGTCAAGCAAGAAAAAGAAAACTTTAATATAATTGTCCATTCTTTTATTCGAATGTTTATAAACGATTAAAATCGATTTTGTCAAACAGGAATAAGAAAACTTTAATATGTTTATTAATTTATTCTAATATTTTCAACTAACTGAAGTCGGTGTAGTCCCGGAAAAAAATATTTTAACAGATACTCAAAACTACTAAATATATTGAACAAAAACAAAATAAAATAGCTAAAGTATATACTAAAATAAGAAGTAAACTAAAACAAAAAGTATGTATTAATAATTTGATTTATTATTTTTTATTTATTATAGTTTTTTTTTTAATTTATAGTAACTAAATAATAGTAATTAGTACCTACAGCTACTATTATTTTCTACATTTTAGTTCTTGTTTAAGTTTATTTATCGTGAGTTTTGATGCCAGTCGTGACGCAGTGGCACAAGCGTGCGACTGTAAGCAGGGCAGATTGTGAGTTCGATTCCCGCTCGAGGAATTAAATATTTGTTTACATTTATATTTTCATTTCTTCGCTCTGGTATTGAGACAAAGCGCGGCGTTGAGCACCACTCAAAACACACAATGCTTCAAAATTCGATAGTAAATGGGGAGCGGAGTGTCTTTACACTTGGTTCTTTGAGTCTACATTTTATTTACGAGTACTAGTATGTACTTAATACTCATAAAGAACTGTATGTTGCTTAGTCTGTTTTAATGCTGCACCACCAGGATGGAAAAATTAAATTAATTAAATTTAGTTAGGTCAGTCGTGGCGCAGGGGCACAGAGTGTGATTGTAAAATCGACTGGTTATGGGTTCGATTCCCACTCGAGGAGATGAAATATTTACTTAAAATTATATTTCCATTTCTTCTTTCTTCTTCTGGTGTCGAGGCAAAGCGCAGCGTTGAGTTCTGCCACTCAACGCGCAATGCCTCCAAAATTCGGCAGAATGTGGAGAACGGAGTGTATTAACACTAGGTTCCCTCTACCTACCCTGCTGTATGCGGGATACAGCGTGAAGCTGATTTTAATTTATTTATTTTTATTTTATTTATTTTAAAACATATTAGCAAAGTTATACAAGAAACAATTTGTACGATAATAACCCTTAATTTAGTCACCCTCCCTCCGATCTAGCATCGAACCAATAACCGTCATGCTTACAGACTGATACTGTCAATATTTTATATTGAAAACGAGTATAAAACCAAAAGCAATAGTAGCACAGTGAATGTATGTCGAGAGGCTTACTCCAAACCCGCGGTACTAAAGGCGAAAAGCAGCTTTGTTCCTAGCACTCCTTCAGTATAGGATGATGTGTATTGTATCGATTCATATTGATAAATTTTGCTTGGTATTGATTTATTGCAAAATTTATTCTTCTTTCTTGAGTTTTAACGTCAGATATGATGTTTATAGCGTCGCTCTGTATCCCACAGCATAGGGGGCGGAGGGAACCTAATGTTACGACACCCCGTTCCCCATTTTCCGATGAACTGTGACTGAAGTTTTTCCTGAAGCAGTGAGTGTTGAGTCTTTTTGCTTTGTGACTGAACGCCGCGCTTTGCTCCGACACCAAGACAAGACAAAGAAGACAATTGAAATATTAAATATTTCATTTCCTCGAACGGCAATCGAATTCACAGCCTGTCGCGTTTTCAGTCGCAGTTGACGCTATAAATTTCTTATACCTATTTCAGCTTCACACTATCACGCTATCACTAAATATTTTATGTTGACGTTGATTGGCGGCATTCAACGTCCAGCTTCACTACTCCAGTAAAATAATTTTATTTAAATCTAATTATTATCATTTTCCCACCCTTATACAAATATTAAGCGATAAAATGAAAATAATTTACATATAGCCATTTCTCCAAATGGGGATTGAACCTACATCCATCGCGTTTACAGTCACATACTGCCCCACTGCATTCATCATTATTCATATTTAAAATATTAATAAGTGATAATAAAAGTTACAATTTTTACTTAACGACCTCATATAAAAAGTGTGGTCGCCTTGTCTGTATAGCGTTATAGAATCAATCCCCACCCAAGAATTATATTCATTTCCTATCTCTGGGAACGAGATAAATCGGCGGCGTGGAGTTACGGCGCTAAGCATATAATGTCTAAAAAATTGAGCAAAGTTTATCAAACGGAATGTCTTAATATATAAATTCTTCTGCTTTTTTCGTTATAGAGCATCAAGAGGCACAAGCGTGCGACTGTAAACTCGACAATTGGTTCAATTTCCAATTTCAATTCTTCGCTCTGATAATGAGGCACAGCGCGGCGTAGAGTTCCGCCACTTATCACGCTACGCCTCAAAATTTCGGCGGAAAGAGAGGACTGAAAGTATCTTAAACGGGAATGTAGCGTCTTTACACTAGGTTCCCGTGCTTCCTCTGCCTACTCTGATGTGTGCGTGATACAGCGTGAAGCTATTAAAATATTTTTTTAAAAAAGCCATACCGTTGTATACTGTACAATAAAATAATAAAGCATAACATTTAAAACCATAATTACATGTAAATGAAATAAATAATTATAATTTCAAGGGAACAGCACAGTAAAAGTTAACAGCACAAAGGATAATTTTATATATATGTATATATTTAATTTTTTATTTCAATTATTTAAAAAAATATGTAGAGTATAATTTTATTTAAATGAAAATGAATGTCAAAAGTCATTTCAAAAGCTTTTTACGTTGCTTTTTAGGCATTATCGTTATTCCGGAACATCTGAGCCCGCGAAGTTCTCTTTTAAATAATAATTATATAATTTATTTTAGCTTCACGCTTTATAGCAGGGTAAGGAGAGAGTAACTAATATCAAGACACTATTTTCTCCTCTTTCTGCTGGAATCCAAGACATTGAGTGTCAAGTGATTGACATGCAATATCTCGAAGTGATTTCTAAATTAGGTTTTAGCTTGACGGTATATTGCGCATATAGCATAGTAGGTAAAGAGAGCCTGGGAACCTAGTGTTAAGACACTCCGTTCTTCATTCATAAACTTCCCGTCTTCTTTCCGCCGTATTCTTGAAATACTGTGTAACACACAGTATTTCAACACAATAGCAAAACGAAAATAATAAATATTTGATATAAAAATAATAAATATAAATGAAAATAATAAATATTTAATTTCCTCGAATGGGAATCGAACCCACAACTATCGCGCTTTATCGCTTAAATTACCCTGCTCCTCTACTGGCTTCTCACTTATTTAAGTAATATAACATAATATTTTCAAGGGAGATATTACTAAATATTTCTTTATATTTCGGTTTATTCTCTTTCAAACATCTTCATTCTCAATATACAGAAAAACCTTTTATTTTATATCTTTGTTTCTTTACACGCAAAAATACAATAAGAGTAGATTAACGCCGTTGTTACGCTTTTGAGCAGTATATAACTATACACGCGGTGACTGTAGGTTCAATTCTTACTTAAATAATGTTTTTTTAGCTTTACTCTATTTCCCGTTCTTAGCAGAGTAGGCAGAGGGAACCTGGGAACCTAGTGTTCAGACACTCTGTTCCCATTTTCCGTTGAATTCACGAGGCATTTCCTTTGCATAGAGTAGCGGTATCGCACTTTGTCTTATAACCGAAAGAGGGGAAATAAAAATATTAAATATTTCCTTCCCTCGAATGTGGGAATCGAACCTACAATCGTCATATCACACGTCTGTACGCGCGATATACTCTTCTTTTTTTTCCGAATTTCTCCTGTTCTTCACTTTCCGAAATCGAGACATCGCTTGTTAAGTTAGAGAAGTTAACGCATTTAGTCTACGTATTTAAATGGAAATAAATATTTCAAGTGGAGAGCGAACCCAAACCAATCAAATATGCAATCAGACCCCACATCATGTTTATATTTAAAAATTTGACAAGGAACAGAAAACAGTTTATTAAGAAATGGAAGATAGAACAAAACACATACATATATGCGAAAATAAAATAAATAAAATGAGCTTCACGCTGTATCCCGCACATAGCAGGGAAGGCAGAGGGAACCTAATGCTGAATTCTGGAGGCATTGCGTGTTAAGTGGCAGAACTCAACGCCGCGCTTAGCCTCGACACCAGAGCGAAGAAATGGAAATATAAATTTAAGTAAATATTTCATCTCCTCGAGTGGGGATCGAACCCACAACCAGTCGGTTTCACAGTCACAATTCGTGCCGCTGCGCTACGACTAGCCTCAAAATAAATAAATAAATAATATCAAAAATTCAAACTTTTATTTTCATTTTCAATTTTAATCCAAAATTTACGCTATACATAATTTTTGAAACGCTACCCTCATTTAATATTGCGTATAATCCTATAATTCTGACAAGGGTTGATGGTGTTAACCAGCCCCTATATCGATTATTTACTCGATATCGTTAACTTTACGATATTAAAATATTATGTTTTTTTGTATATCAGCAAATCGTTTACATTTGTATATAAAGCAATATGCTATTTTTCATACAAGATCAGCTTAATACTTCGGTTCGGAGAAAACTAAAGATATCATTGTCACTCACGTATTTTAAAAAATATGGGATGAAAGATATTCAAAATATTTATAAGCAAATTTCCGAATAGATTTTTAACGATCTCTCCTTAGGCATATGCGATCAATCAGCTTAGCTGAACCGGCTGAATCCGGAGTACCCAGGCAAGTATTAGCGTGGAAGTCATGGTGAGAATGAAGGAGAACCAGGTGGTATGGGCATGTTGTTCAAGAAGACACTATTGATAATATTGGGGCAAGGTCACATAAAAAGCATGAGGACCTCCAGGAGGTTGATAATAATGGGCGAGACAAAAGAGGTACGCAGAGCCCCAAATGTCTACCACTTCGTTCTCTCTGGCAGGCTAAAGTAAAAAAGTATACATATAGATATTTTTAAGTAAAACTGCCTAACATAATTTAAACGTGACAATTATATTCTAACTTCGACGAAGGAATAATTATCTTACGTCCAAAATAATGAAATTAATAATATAAATAATGTAAATAATAATTAGTAATTAACGTGTGCTTTTTTAATTTAATAAATGAAGATTTCAATGTAAAAGCGGTGGTGTCTGACATGTCCGCTCTTCTATATAAACTTTTTTATAGTATAAGCGTACATGTCTAATATGACCGTTACGTCGATCTTTTACTGTTTTAGGTTAGAACTAGACGAAGTAAATGACGACATGTAAAGGTATCCGCATCTACGATATACTGTTTTTCTAATGATTGTATTTTTTCTCTTATACGAGTTGTATAATTAGAAAAATATATAATATTTATAAAAAAATCCTATATAGGCACGAGCGTATGGGCAATGTGAAGCCTTTTATGCAATAAAAAAATTTTGACGTTTTTGACATAACTTTATCTACGTAGGGACCGTCGACATATAGTCTTCTATTTTCTATAATGAATATTATTCATATGAATGAATAGACTAAATCATGATTCCACTCTTACGTGACTGCACCCGAAATCTACGTGGCCAAGCTCCAAAGTCTAAATTTGGCTGTACTTATTTAAAATTACCTTTTTGAAATATGAAAGGGCGTTTAATGGCCGTTGAAATGGCCTGTATACTTACCAGTATGTATACGATAATCTGAAAATTTGGACCTTTAAAATTACACATATGAACTTAAAGTGCTGGAACTGGTAAAGTCTGATCGTAGACGTGATAATTGTGGGTTCGATTTTCCAGCAAGTGTTTGTACAGATAATGTAAAAAAATAAAATGTATTGTTAAAGATAAGTAACAATTTTTATTTTAATGATAGAGATGTTTATTTTAATGATAGAGACTCAAAAAATTGAGAAAATTTTAATTTTTAGTTACAAAGCTGGTCCAAAATCTATAAGAAAAACAGTATATCAACAGCACAGCAAGTGGTGAAAACTCTCCGTTCTCTGCTAAAACATACAGAAGCATCCAAGAAATATACACATAACTTTATTTCTCCATTCAAGCGTAAATATGTTAAATCCTTCAAAGTATTCAAAACAACATGTTGACCCCAAATTTAATTAAAGCCTCTTAACGCCGCATACTTGCACAGTCGAGGGTTTGCCCTTTAATGAATATAGTATAACCAAGAAACCACTGAATACTTCCCATACCGCTATGTGAATATAATTTGTACTTCCCATTACCCTAATTTCAGTCGTAGCGTAGCCTATTTATACCTTCTGGAATGGTTGTTGATTCAAATCCTAAAGAAGGCCGTCGTGGCACCGGGACAAAAGGGTTTGACTGCAACGCGACAGTTGTGGGTTGGATCACTACTCGGGGGAATGAAATATTATTTATTAATATTTTAACTTATTCGCTCTGGCACCAAAGCAAAAGCCCGGCGTGGCGTTGAGTTCCACCGCTCAACACGCAATGCCTAGAAAAATTCTGCGAAAAGAGCAGAACAGAGTGGCTTACTACTAGGTTCCCTCTGCCTACCCTGCTATATGCGGGTTACAGCGTGAAGAAGAGAAATGGGAAATATTTCTGCATGTAATATTTTTTTATGAATCAATCTAACGACAAATCTATATGACATATAAATCTCTTCCGTTGCTTAGTGACCGCCGCAGAAAAGAAAGCTTAAAATGATGATATGTGAATCATATGAAAACTGTACACGCTTCTAATGCATTTATCATGTTTATATTGATTTTTATTTAAGTAAAATTTTATAAATGTTTATTCAAACCCCTATTTTTTCCCCTCACATCCCCAATAAAGGGGGTTATAGTGTTTAAAAAAATCCCGCACACAACAGAGTAGGCAGAGAGAACCTACTGCTAAGACACTCCGTTCTCCACTTTCTGCCTAATTCTGGAGGCATTGCGTGTTGAGTGGCAGCTTTCAATGCCGTGCTTTGCATGGAGTTACAAAGCTTTATATAACTTAATTTTTTCAACCCTGTGATTGATACATATAAGTTCCCCGAGTTACTACGGGAACGAAAACCTATATTTTACGTTCCATAATCTACACAAAACTAGATTAAAGATACAATTCGTAGGTTATAAATTTAATATAGATAATATGAATTTTGAAGTAAATTAAGTTGCTACCGTGGCACAGCTGCTCAAGCATTTGACTATAAAATACGTGGTCGTGGGTTCGATTCCGACTTGGAGGAATGAATTATTGTCATTTTCGCGCTATGGTACTAGAAACAGAGCGCGACGTTGGGTTCCATCGTTATCAAATTTGACGTTGTTTTGAAAATTATGCGAAAAATTGGATATGGATGTGCTAGACAAGCTGTGCCTCCAAAATAGTCTAATATCCTATACAGTAGGGTATTTTGAAAACAAAAAAAATTAGGATTTTTAGTTAATTAATTAGGATTTTTTTATAAGAAAATCCTTTCCACAAAAAGATCTGCTAAAAAAACCAGTAAACCATATCATCGGAGACCACTGCCACCAAGCACCTGGAAAGTATAAAATATTTTCCAGGTGCTTGGCTTATAGGATAAAATAAACTTAAACCAAAACTTGTAAAATCCAACAAGTAAAAAAAAATCGGCATTTTTAAACTCAATATTACCTTTATTTCTATATACCTAGACACCTACGTGTTGAAACTTATCGATCCGATGTGAAACGTCATGGATCAGTCCGGTCACGGCCTAATTCATATTTCTATTAATAACCACGTTCGTGATATGACTGCAATTTTTTACTCGATTACGACGGAGCAAAAGGAGGGTTATGTTATTAGCGCGTGAGTGTGTGTATGTTCATTTGTTGCCTACTAACTGTGAAACTAGTACACCGATTTTGATAAATGATACGTCGTTGCATTTGTGTTGATATATTAATTAATTTTATACAATTAATTTAATGGATTTTCTATATTTATAATTTACTTATTTTGTTTTTATAAATCTGCAGCTAGAAAGAGCTGTAGCTTCTGTATCTGACTGTAAACTAAAACTAAAAGCTTGTATATAGAAATTGTGTATATACTGCTCTGGCAAGACAATGCACGGTGTTAAGTTCCGCCACTCAAACGGAGTGTCTTAACAGTAGGTTCCTTTGGTCAACCCTGCAAAACTCGGGATAATGAAGATACAAAAATTAAATAAATCATAATATTTCACAAGGCTTTATTATAACTTAATTCACAACAAAGTTGTCGGTCAAAAACATACTCTGAAAAGGAAAAACGGGAAACTGAGTGCTTTTCAGAGTAGGAACGGAACGAATTTTTAATGAATCGTCAACATTGAAGCTTCTCGGATTAAAGTATCTATCTAAACTTATATTTACTGTTTTAAATTAATGAATGTAGTTTAATTGAAATGTATTTTTTTTTATTTTACGCTGTATCCCGCACACATTAAGGTAGGTAGAGGGAACCTAGTGCTAGACACTCGATCCCTCACTTTTTAACAAGTTCTGGATGCATTGCGTCTTGCGTAACGGAACTCAACGCCGTGCTTTGCCTCGACACTATAGCGAAGTAATAAAAATATTAAATTGGTTTCATTTCCTCGAGTGGGAATCGAATCCACAACGCGTTCACACGCTGGTGTCCCTACGCCGCGACTGGCGCCACGACTGGTGGCTCAAATTTAATTTAATGCAACAATATTGAGGCTACCGTGGCGCAGTAGGTCCTGGTTATGAGTTCGATTCTCACCCCAGCAATGATTATACGTATATAAACTATTTACCATTTTCCGCTCTAATAGACAAATTACGGCGTTAAGCTCCGCTATTCCTAACACAATGTCTCGAAAAGTAAGCGGTACGTGGGTGATAATCTTAGCACAAATTTCCTTTATCCACCCTGCTATATGAGAGAAAAAGGTTGAAGCTATAATAAATGTGTTGAGAGTAAATAACTTTCATAAGGGTTGACCCTTTTCATTATATTTATTAAAACTGATGGGTTGATAAGATATAATAATATACATAAATCTTTAGTTGTCAGCCTATGTAAGAGAAATTGCTGGGTGGCTTCATATTAAAGATCATAAAAATCAAAATCAGCTTCACGCTGTATCTCGCACGCGGCAGAGTAGGTAGAGGGAACCTAGTATTAAGACCCTGTGGTCCCCACTTTCCACCGAATTCTTGAGGCATTGCGTGCTGAGTGGCGGAATTCAACGCCGCGCTTTGCCTCAACACCAGATTGAAGAAATGATAATATAAATTTAAATAAATATTTCATTTCCTCGAATGGGGATCGAATCCACAACCAGTCGATTTTACAGTCACACATTGTCCCTTGCGCCACAACTGGCCACAAAGATCATAAAAATTAAAATAATATTAGTTTAACTTCAAAGACGCTGTATTTTAGACCATCTACTGTAAAACCAAACATACAAACACATACAATGACATGAAAATAGCATCACCAAAAAAATATATAACAAATAAATAAGGCCAGTCGTGGCGCAGGGGCACAAAGTGTGACTTTAAAAATCGACTGGTTCTGGGTTCGACCCCACTCGAGGAAATGAAATATTTATTTTAATTTATATTTTCATTTCTTCGCTCTGGTGTCGAGACTAGGCGCGGCGTTGAGTTCCGCCACTTAACACGCAATGCCTCCAGAACTCGGCTGAAAGTGGGAAACGAAGTGTTTCAACATTAGAATCCCTCTGCCTACCCTGCTGTGTGAGAGATACATTGTGATTTATTTATTTGATTTTAATAAATGAATAATACAATTTTAAATTAAGATACTAGTTAAGATACTAGTTTGCCTCAAATCGACATTAGACGATTTTGATATATCTGCTCTTAGAAGAACTGTTATGTGAGTTCATCCGAAATTCAGTAGGATATTAAGATTAATAAAAACTGTTAAGTGCGAGTGGGTCTCTTTATTTTATTTTACTTTGATACTTCCACGCGATTACGACATAAAATGTCATGACAGACGGGCAGACTGTGTCAAAGTGATCATATAAGTGTACCGTTTTTACCTTTTGAGGAACCCTATAGACTTCTTCCGCTCAGCGCTAAGCCACGTTGCGACTCATTACGCGGTAACTCAAAAAAAGTGGAGAGTCGAGAATCGTTTTAACTCAGACCCGAGACATTAAATTTAGTGAACCAATAGTAAATTATTTGTTTTACAGTAAATGAAGCATGTAACTTCTTATTTTGAAAAAAATTAATAAATTTTGACTTTGACTTTCACTAAAGAAACGTGAGAAAACCTAAAGCTTCAATATATTTGTAAATATTAAACGAATAACGAAACCTGCGACACAAATAAAACTTTTAATAAATTAATATTATAACATACAAAAAAATATATTTACAGCTAACATTTTTTCATGCCACCAGGAGCAAAAAGTGAAACTTTAACGACAGATTGTGAGTTCAATTCCCACTCGAAGTACTGAAATATTTAAAGTTTTCATTTCTTCGCTCTGGTTTCTGGCTCTGGCGTCCGCGCGGCGTTGAGTTTCGCCACTCAAAACGCAATTCCTTTGGAATTCCGAGGAAAATGGGGAACGGGGTAGCCTTAGCTATAGGTTCCCTCTGCCTACCCTACTATGTACGAGATACAGCGAGACGCTAAAAAAACAACATTTAAAGAAAAAATATTATTTACAGCTACCATTTTTTATTTTTTATCATCACGTTTAGATAATATTCTTAAAAAATATCCACAGCCCATACAATACATATTGTATTACATTTCATTTCTCGGGACGACGTTGATAGATGGCTAGACGAAGGCGATCAATTGGTTTTCTTATCGGTCATCCTGATTGCCAAATCTTCGCAAGTTGCTGGTTGCTGGTTGCCTATTCTACGGAAGTCTACGGAAGGCTATTTGACTTTATGATAATAAATATAGATTTTTTTTATTATAATAATTATTATTTTTGAAAGCCAGAGGCCAGTCCTGGCGCAGCGGCACGAGGTGTGACTGTAAAACCGACTGGTTGTGGGTTCGATCCCCACTCGAGGAGATGAAATATTTACTTAAATTTATCGCTTCATTTATCGCTTTGGTGTCGAGGTTTAGCGCGGCGTTGAGTTCTGCCACTCAACTCACAATGCCTCCAGAATTCGTCAGAAAATGAACAACGGAGTGACTTAACACTAGGTTCCCTCTGCCTACCCTGCTGTATGCGGGATACAGCGTGAATCTGATTTAATTTTTAATTTAAATTATTTTAGATTTTTTTTTTATGTATAAAAATTGTGGTGTTTTGAATATTGACGCCGTCGTGGCGCAGTGTGACAGCTTCTGCCTGTAAACTTGATGAATGTGTGTGAGTTCAATTTCTACTCGGGGAAATGAATTACTTTCATTTCCTCGCTGTAGGAATAAGACAAAGCGCGGTATATCTAACCAAGCACAGCGTTAGCTTCCGCCACAAATACAGATTTATCAGATTTTTTTTCGGGTTACTCTTCTTTCTGTATCTTGTTGTTATTTGGATTCATTTTCTAAAATCACGTATATATTACATAGGACTTGTGACCCCAACGAGATTTTTTATAGAAGTATCACCTCCATTTTCCTCAAGATAAGCGCGACTTTGTTTCATCGAATAAGAGAATGGACCATCTTGGGTAATAGGATTGTATTTTACGCTGTCTTTTATAAAAAGCCGTATATAATATTTATTTGAGTATAACATATTTTATACAAGCGATTTACCCTGGGTTCGTTCGTTCTCGTTGTTTATTAATACCTAACTTGTTATTGTGGAATTAGACGAGATAGGAGAGTCCAAGAAGCTCTCTGTCCCTTTTAGATTCGCGGAACATACAGAAAAACATAGTTAAATTTCAGTAATTTTAAAAAATTAAATAATTTTCTTAATATTTTTTCTCTACTCAACACGCAATGCCTCCAGAATTCGGCAGAAAGTGGGGAACAGAGTGTCTTAACACTAGGTTCCTTCTGCCTACCCTGCTGTGTGCGGGATACAGCGTGAAGCTGATGATGATGATGATGAATATTTTTTCTATTTTGTTAAGGAAAGTCGTTGCGTACGTGTAACTCTACTCGAGGAAATTAAATATTTTATATTTTCATTTCTTCGCTCTAGTGTCGAGGCAAAGCGCGGTGTTGAGTTTCACTGCTCAACACACAATGCCTCACGAACGACACTAGACTCCCAGGTTCCCACTGCCTAACCCGTTACATGCGGGATACAGCGTGAAACTGAAAAAAAATCTAAGCAACCCCGTTTCCACAGCATTACTGTCCACGTAACCACAACCACCAATACATTCTTAATTCCTCATCCGGGGAACCAACCAGGCTATACTAATATAGTCAATAAAATATTTTATTTCCCAACGCTGCACTTTGCTGAGCGCTCATAAATTTCACCAACCTTAATGGAAACTGTAGTTTACACGAGAGCGCATATCGAACGTTTACTTCACTTTGTTATTTTCAGAATATATTTATTTAGTTTGTATGTAGAGATAGTTTTAAAGATAATTAAAATAAATAAATAAATTAACTTCACGATGTATCTCGCGCACAGCAGGGTAGGCAGAGGGAACCTAGTGTTAAGACACTCCGTTTCCCACTTTCCCCCGAAATTTGGAGTCATTGCGTTGAGTGGCGGAACTTAACGCCGCGATTTGCCTCGACATCAGAGTGAAGAAATGAAAATATACATTTCTTCGAGTGGGGCTCGAACCCACAACCAACCGAATTTGCAGTTACACTTTATGCCTTTGCGCCATGACTAGCCAACTTAAAGATCTAAGTAATTGAATTTTAGTTTTAACTGACTATCAAAAATGGGGTTATTAGATTGCTGTTTATGTCTATGTAAGTTAAATTGTTAAAATTGGCTTTGTAAATGTGTATACAGTTAGCGACCTATAAGCTTAGATTTGTATTTGTTGAGTAATCACTAAAAGTTGGGGATTCAAAAAAAAATATTTTGGCATTTATTTAAAGCTTTTTTTTATATTTTTTACATTTTTAAAGTGTTATTCCATACTTATGAAGAATATTTATTTAGAAAACGTATAAAAAATTTAATGTAGCGGCACTCGAACCCATACCTCCTGAAAACCGACCAGACGCTCTAACCACTAAGCCATACGTTCTCATCTCGCTACGTCGAAATTTTTATACGCTTGTTACAACTTATTTATGTTGTTAGCTAGTTTAAGTTGTAACAATCGTATAAAAATGTTCTATAAATAAGTATTTCTTTTTATAGTTGCACGCTGTTTACCGCGGATGTTAAATGTTAAAACACTGTGTTTCCCACTTTTACCAGAGTGAGAAAATGAAAATAATTCACACTCCCCAAGACGAAATCAAACCCACAATCACCATTTACAGCCACACGCTGTCCCACTGTACCATTACGAACTCGATCTAAATTTCAATAAACAACATGAAATATATTTCATTTTTCAATTAATATTCATTAAAATTGTATAAAAAATATAACTAATATAGCCATTTTACCCCATTCATTAATACCCTTCGTATAAACCCTTCGAGTAATGAATAAAATATCAGAAACGTTCAGAAACTTTATCCTAGCGATATTATAACATACTCTCAAGAGATCTGATGCTGTAAATAAATAACCAATTTTTTATACTATCTATTATCTTTTATCTATAATCTATATCTACGAGGCCGTTGTGGTGCAATGGCACAAAGTGTGACTGTAAACGTGACGCGGCGTTGAGTGCCGCCACTCAACACACAATGTTTCCAAAATTCGGCGGAAAGTGAAGTACGGTGTGATTTAACATTTGCCTACTTTAATATAGGGAGATACAGCTTTAAGCAAAGAAAAACGTAGTAAAAACATAGTAGATTCTGGAGACATTCTGTGTGAAGTCGGGGAACTCAACGCTGCGCTTTGCCTCGACACCAGAGCGAAGAAATTAAAATATTAATTAAAATAAATATTTTATTTTCTCAATTGAAGCCACAACCATAGATAGCATTACACTCTCACCCTTACGCCACGACGACCTTGTAACAAAAAAACTATATGTTGTATATTTAAATAACTGCTTTAAATATTGACAATTCTAGTTAAAATAACTAACAATATATTACATTTTCCATTTTATTTGACGAGTCATGTTACATTTCAGACGCAACGCCGCATTTTAACAGAAAATGAAAAGACAGA
Organism: Heliconius erato x Heliconius himera; assembly: GCA_013421005.1. Lineage (NCBI taxonomy): Eukaryota > Metazoa > Arthropoda > Insecta > Lepidoptera > Nymphalidae > Heliconius > Heliconius erato x Heliconius himera. The sequence continues at coordinate 45,526 of JAATLQ010001324.1, forward strand.
CTGATATATGTTTAACTATAATATAACGCGTAGCGAGGAGGCACAGGTTCAAATCCTGCAACGTATAAAAATTCTAATATTTATATACGTTTTCTAAATGTTATTATCTCTTTGTTTGTTAAAAACATGATAACATTCATCAAACGCACCAATAATTTTCAATTAATAAATGAACCCACAACCACGCCACTAAATCCTTATTTTGTTCCACACAGCCATAAAACTGTCGAGCACTATTAGCATACTAACGCAATTAATCTGACCACTTTGCGCTGGAAAATATGAATATATGTATAATATATTACATCTTTCATGAATTTCATTAACAAAAATAATTATTTATTCTATAAATATTTAAGTTGATTCCGCGCATGTGAGGATTTTACTGAATTCAATATTTTGTTTAGTGGATTACAATATTATTTATATATTACGGGAGTGATAGTATGTAATACCGATAGAATGTGTAACGCGACTGGTTGTGAGTTCGATCCCCACTCGAGGATATGAAATATTTATGGCGAAAAGTGGGAAACGGAGTGTCTTAAAACTAGATTCTCTCTGTCTATCCTGCTATGTGCGGGATACAGCGTGAAGCTGATAGTATTAGTATTTTTATAGTTACAAGATTAGCTGCTTCACAATTATTATTTGCTAGAGACTCAAACGCGACTTCGGCCGCTCAAACCTGTTTGTATATTATAGCCAAACTTATTTTTATAAGGATAATATATATTTTAATATTTTTTTTTAATAAAAAATATCCTTATGTTCTTTTTAATATCTCTACGAATATGTATACAAAGTTTCATGGTAATCGGTTAAGTAGTTTTGTGGTGAAAGCGTAACAAACTTACATTCACATGTACAATATTATTTTGATGATTAGTCGTAGTTCGTTTGCGTGTATTTTATGACTTAATTATAATTCCGTTTTCCCGTAGAAGCTTCTAAAAATTCTCTCTTCGTACTTTACATTCCCTTATATTTCTGAGAGGGTTCGACCCCTTCGCTTGTTATAATAATAAGGAAGAACACAATGAAGAAAACCTTTTGATTCTACTAGACAAAATAAAATAGTTACACTGCTAAATAAAAAAGTTTGTTTTCATAGGTATTGGGAACCCGGGAACCTAGTGTCAGCCATCCGTCTTCCACTTTCCCGCTAATTTTCGATGCGTTGTGTGTTGGGTGGCAGAACGGAAAGGAAATTAAAATATTAAATATTTAATTTTCCCTATTGCGAATCGAACCCACAACCGTCGCGTTAATAATGACCCTGTACCACGACGGCCTCTAAAAAATATTACTACACTTAATAAAAAAGTTAAACATGATTACTTTTTTAATATAATAAAAAGAAAGGACTAATAATTAAATATATTTTGTAATTATAATATAGCAACGTCTTGTTTTAAATTTGTACAGCGCGTTAACGTCTCATAAACATAGACGACAATTTATAATTAAAACGTGTAATTGGAGTTTATACTTTTAATTTTAATATAATATGCCATCATGGCGCAGTGGCACAACGTGGAATACGAAAGGCGATGGTTGTAAGTTCAATTCCCGAAACACTAACAAAACTGCCTCAGCTCTACTGATATATAAGATATACAGTTATAAGCAAAATGAAGTTTGTATAATTCACAGATTTTTAGGGTTCCGTACCTAGAGGGTAAAACAGGGCAGTATTACTAAGTCTCCGCTGTCTATCCGTCAGTCTGTATGTATATCCGTCTGTCATCAGGCTTAATCTTATAAACTGTTGTATAAGTGGACAGTTGAAATTTACACAGTTGGTGTATTTCTGTTACCGCTCTAACAATGAACACAAAAAAACAATAAAATATTTAAGGAGCCACAATATAAACGTTTTTTTTTGCCTTTTTTTATAGTACATAGTTGCATACACAGAAATCTTTTTTACATTCATATCTCCTTTTCATAAGAGTTAGCCCAAGAAATGAACCATTATTAAGTCATTCTTATTTTAAATTCAGTATTTTGTAACTGTTCAACCATGTGTCCTTAAATTTAGATCAAAATATAAAAAAATCGGTCAAGTGTAAATCGACTCACCGAATATTTCGTACCAATTTCATGATTTTCTTAAAACACTTTATGAAATTAATAATATAATTACAAATAAATTAATACTAATATACAAATATATTTATGATGATATAAATGTCAGCTTGATACTTCTTGTGTATTTTCCACATAATCTTAACAAATAAACTGAGAGACGGAAAAGCCGACCGATAGATAGAGAGACAGTGATCATAAAAGAGGTACAGAACCCTCAAAAGAAATTTACCACACACATCAAATTTAGAATTATTTTTTTTAGCTTCCCGCATACAGCAGGGTAGGCAGAGGAAACCTAGCGTTAGGACACTCCGTTCCCCACTTTCTGCCGTATTCTGGAGGCATTGCGTGTTGAGTGGCGGAACTTAACGCCGCGCTTTGCCTCGACACCAGAGCGAAGAAATGGAAATATACATTTAAGTAAATATTTCAATTCCTCGAGTGGGGATCGAACCCACAACCAATCGGTTTTACAGTCACACTTTGTGCCACTGCGCCACAACTGGCCTCAAATTCAGATTTCGTATTAAAAATTCTTTATCAGCCAATTATTCTTCCATTGGTGCAATAACAATGTAGTCAAATGGCAAACTTCCGTACATTTGGAAGACAGCCAAGCCGACGCAATGAACGGGTACTGACCACGACCTCGGTCCTACTATCGAGATAGTGCTTTTGCATTTTAACTTCGTAAGGAAATGTCCGCTCAACTTGACAATGATATTAAATAATTTAGGCTACAGTAAAAATAAAGTAACGCGTGTTCATTACTAGCATGAAAGCATGCTATTATTAAGCAATTATATATAGTAGCGTGTGTGTCAAATCATAGCTAATAATAAGCATGCTGATTTCGGGCTTGCTCAGAAATCGACAGCCATTCGTTCTATTTTAGGCATGCTACCTACACTACCAGGGTAAAGGGGCGTGCTTTGAGCGTGTGAACATATTTGCTTATTGAGCGTGCTAGCATCGAGCAGACGCATGTCTATATGTCCGACTACATGTCCCTCTTTGACGAAAAAACTCAATAATAATATATAAATAACTCTATTTTATATCGTAACAATGAGTGCCTATTTTTTATTTCTTCTTATTTTCTTACTTAGTAAAGTATTTTGGGATACATTGTATCGCAATGTAAGTAATGATTTTATTTAATTCTGAGAGAGGAGTCACAGAAAGGGTGGTTTTCCATGTTCCACCATCTGCACTGTAACAGCGGCAGAGAAATTGATAGAATATCGAGTTTCGAAGTTTCCAAACCTCGCTTACAGATTGTATTCCATTATTTGCTTTGAGCACGCTTATACATAAAATTAAATCAGCTTCACGCTGTATCCCTCACACAGCAGTTTAGGCAGAGGGAACCTAGTGTTAAGAGACACTCCGTTCCCCACTTTTTGCCGAATTCTGAGGCATTGCGTGTTGAGTGGCAGAACTCAACGCCTTACGCATACATACAACATACAACGCTTATTTATAGTATATTCCATTATTTGCTTTGAGCACGGTTATACTCGAGCATTCTTAAAGATATATGCTAAATGAAAGCAAATGTGTCAACTTCAATAGCACGCTCGTTTCAAGCATGCCATGCTTACAATGGTATGCTTACTATTTGTTGAGCGTGTGTAACTGTAGCTTAATATTATACAATTAAATAGTTTATTTGGTTGAACGTGCTAATCTCAGAAACTACTGGTTCGAATTAAATAATTATTTTTTTGTTAGATAGTCAATGATGTCTATGCTAAGTATTTGCTTGATATTTATATATGTAACCGGATTGAGGAACATGGGAGCCGTGCCCACCCCAGGAAAGTATTCCACCACAAAAAATTAAGTAAACAAAAAAATTGCTCTGAAATTAAAAAAAAACAACCTTTACACGAACATATCAGTCCAAAACTAAATTTAATTTTCCCCCAGAAAATTTCTCTAGATTCACCTATATACAGGATGGAAGCGTCTGCGCTCCTTTTACGGTAACAGCATATAAGGTAAAATATTTCAAATCTATACCTAATTAAAATAATCAAGATAACTCAACAGTTTAGACGTAGGATTATTATTTTCATTTCATGATTTTTATCCATACTGTATTTCATGTGACGCAGTTACCAATAGATATCAATAACGTAAACACCTACTACTACAAATACTCTGCCATTTTTCATTCTAAAAACACATACCAGAACGAGAAAGCGATGTTTCTCGTTCTTCTTTACGCGATTGTCTATTTCCTATAATAACCCGAAACAACGTTTAAATCAGGAGAAACCGCCAATATCTACGACTCAATTTCGTAAATGAGGCGTTTGCGACGTTGCCGCTTTGATAGGTTTGTGTCTGTCGGCGTTATTCTTAACTTAACTTTTAACTTTTTAACTTTTTAACTTTTCTTAACTTTTTAACTTTTCTTAACTTTTATTTTACATCAATAATTTTATTATTTATTTTGTTAAAAAAAAAATTGCAAAATCTCATTTGTTTTAATTGTCTTAGGTTTTTATAGAGCAGTTAAAAGAGTGCTTTCAATTAAAGTGGTGATAACGAAAAAAAAATACTCTGTATATTAAGGTACGTTATTCTATTTTATGATTACAAAATTCGAAAGTTATGGATTTTTTACCCACTCAGCCCCGCTAGTCATTTATTTTTGGCAGAATGGGTACTAGACCCATTCTGCCATAAATATATCCCACGTGTAGATGAGTAGGCAGAATGGGCCCAGTGTTGAGACACTCCCGCTCCCCACTTTGCGTCAAATTTTGGAGGTATTGCGAGTTGAGTGGCGAAGCTCAAGAGCGCCGCGGTTTGCCTCAACACCAGAGTAAAGAAATGAAAATATTAAATATTTTATATCCTCGAGTGGGAATCCGAAGAGAATTTGACATTAAAGCCCATAACGATGAATATAGTATTATTTGAGGAGAACGGCGTGTTTCAACACTAGGTTCCCTCTACCTACCCTGTTATATTCGTAATATTTCCGAAATAGTAATATTTCCGACTAGAGTAATCTAGTGTTGTGTTTTATAGTGTTACAGACGACATCACACATTAAACATTCAGTTTCGTATGCCAAATCTCATGAACACTTTCACGGGCGCAAAATATATGACTCGAATAAAGCCTCACAATTTATTTAAAGTGATTTCGCCAGTCTATTTATATGCGTGAAGTCGTGTCGGTTGGTTCGTGGAATACATTTTCTGTGAAAATATGCTACACTATCATAATTATGTAATGAAAAATTGGCAATTTATAAGATTTATATGGAATTGGAAATTTATATTGTTGTTTAAATTTTTTAATGGCGCGATGTTGAAGTTTTTGGGAAGATATTTTTTTTTAGTTTCACGCTGTATCCCGCATTTAGCAGGATAAGCAGAGCTAATCTACTTTTTTGACTTTTTTCTCATATTTTCGAGGCTTTGAGTGGTGAGTACCTGAACTACCTCGAGATTTTTTTGCGAAGATGTAAGAAACGTAAATGTCTTAATGAGAATGGAGTGTCACACTAGTTTTCCAGGTTCCCTCTGTCCACCCTGGTATACGCTAGAAAACGTGAAACTAAACAAAAATATTCGAATACACTGTAATGCAGCAGCACAACTACTTACGGAAAACGCGATGGTCCATTCGTCTGAATTAATTAGGAACCACCAACCTTAGGAAAGAAAAATACTTATCCTGATCGGTTTCCAGGAGGCGTGGGTTCGAGTCCCGCTACGTTAAAATTCTTACGTTTACCAAATAAGTATTTTAATTATTTTCATTCTTCCGCTCTGGTGACGGGAGAAAACGCGACGTTAAGCTAAAAAAATATTTAACCTTTCAAAATATTTTAAGATATGCATAGGTTCCCAGGTTCCCTGTGCCAGCGTAAAGCCAAAAAAATATCATAAAATAATACTTACACACTAGTTACTCTTGCAACGAAAAATATATAAGTTACTACAACATTTTCAGAAAATAGTTACATATCTTTACCAATATAATATTGTCTCAAATCTAAAATTTCCTTTACTAAATTACCTCGGGGTCGAGACTCAATTGCTTATCTTCTAGCACGACATTGACTAAAGTCGAGCTAAGACAAGTTAAAACATGGCTGTTGGAACTAGAGGGCGTGTAGGGAATTATCTGATAAACAACGCTGTGGGGACTTATATTAGAGATATATTGTATGTTTGTACGTATGTAGTGGCGTGTTATCTCTGTAATCTTTATTAGTTAAGTAATGACTATTTGGTATCGTGAAAATTTACTTTGAACGTAAGATTTTTTTGTAAAATAACGTTTAAAGCTCTGATGTAGAGGCAAAACACGGCGTTGACTTCCGCTACTCCACGTATTGCCTCGAGTGAAACTGACCCATTAAAAACTACGTAGGACTCAAGCAAGCAAGACTGAGCTACACTTATATTTCCACCAATAAATAGTCGGGCAGAAATGACCAAGCGAGCAGAAAGAGTTGAAGTGAACTCGCTCAGTTCTTGAGAAATGAGCTAAGTAGTTACTAAATACAAAACTGTTTGTTGAATTGAATGTTAATCTATTTTATTTAAAAGGAGTCCGTTCCGCCTAAGCTTTTTTTTCACAATGAAAACCGGATATTACACTCGTCCTGGCAGCGGCTGGCGTAATCGAACGCCGCATTTTATAGAATTAAAATATGTATGTATAATATGTATTTTGGAAATATGTATGTATAATATGTATATTGGATCTCGTAATTACCCATAGCATTTGGGCATGTTACCCAAAAATTTATACCCATTTAAGAATTTCACACAATTAATTTTTTTTCAGCTTCACGCTGTATCCCGCACACAGCAGGGTGGGGCATAGGAAACCTAGTGTTAACACACTCTATTCCCCACCTTCCGCCGAATCCAGACTTCGGCAGACATGGGACATGGGGGGCATGTTGAGTGGCGGAAGTCAATCGCGATTTTGTCTCGACACCAGAGCGAAGAAACGAAACTATAAATGTAAATAAATATTTCACCTCCTCGAGTGGGGATCGAACCCACTACCAGTCGATTTTACAGTCACACTTTGTGCCCCTGCGCCTCGACTGGCCTCATCATTATTAATTCAATTTGAAATAATGCAAAAACCTTATTTTTAATCTATGTTTGCAGTCATTTACATGTATGTATGTATGTATGTAAATAATAGTATTCGCTATCCTATACTGTTGTAGGATTAGTATTGGTTATCCATTTATCAATTGGAAACCACTCACCTGGGAGCAACTAACCGTACAGATTGTACGTGTGAATGTATATCGGCGATGTACGGCTTTAAATGAACACAGATCTCTTTCATTTAGATTTTAGTATATTATTTAAAATAAATATATTTTTTTTAGATTTGAGATAGAACTCAACGCCGCGCTTTGCCTCGATACAAGAGCGAAGTAAATATTTCATCTCCTCAAGTCGGGATCGAACCCACGACTCTTTGTGCCACTGTGCCACAACTGACCTCAATGTATATATTCGGTATTATAATGCATAATACCGAAGAGGGTTGATAAGCAAAGCGATCTAAAGCGAAGATAGGTACAAAATATTCTTATACCTACCAACCAGGAACCAAACATGAAAATCCGCATACCCCCATTCACCACGGGAACCAGTCTCCGCCTCCTGAACCATAATAGGCCCCACGTCTAACATAATCTGGTTATTCATCTGACACGGTGTTTGAGTCGCGCCGAGCTGCCCCCCGGGGCGCAGAGCAATTAGTAATACATAATTGAAACGGTGTCATAGCCGTTACTCGGGCCTTCAGTTATTATTTACCTAAAGGACTGTTGATAAATAATAATTTAAAAAAAAACAACTTCACGCTCTATCCCGCACACGCCAGAGGCAGAGAGAAGAGAACCTAGTGCTTGAATTACCGCTGAGTTTTGAAGGCATTGTGTGCTGAGTTACTTAGTGTGCTAGGAGCTCGATGTCAAAGAGCGAATATCAGCTCCTGTAGAAACCCTCAGGAAGTAAAACGACTTCAGAGAACAGCTTGTAGTGCAAGACAAAGTAGAGGGTATCGAAAACAACAACAGATCAAAACGAAATGGCTAGAAACTATAGCACGGATAATTAAGCCTTGATTATATGATGGCAACGACTGCTCTGACAAGAGCGTAGACAGACCCAACCCCACCACAGAGAAGAAGACAGATCTGCACAACACCTATTTAGTCAATTTTTGTGTTGAATGGCTGATTTCAACGCCGAGATTAGTCTTGTTACGGGAGCGACGAAATTAAATTAAAATAAATTCCCTCAAGTGAGAATCGAACTCATAACTGTCAATCAGTTACTAATATACAGCTACTACCGACTCTAAAAATATATTAGCCATCTTCTTACAAAGCTATTATATGACTTTCACATTATTTATTTCTTAGAAAAATGAAAATGTTTTTTTTTTCATGGCTATAATATTAAATGATATTGCAGTATATTTTTCAATAAGCATAATAATAAGGCACACTGTAGCTGTCCCCGGGGGAGAGCTGGTGTCACGGTTTAATTTAACTTATTTTACCTACCAGAGCGTTCTTTCTTAGGCTTTGTATACATTTTTCTCACATAAAATTACAAAAAATCAAAAAAAGGCAGAGGGAACCTAGTTTTAAGACATTCCATTCCGTGAGCTGTGTTGAGTGGCGGAACTCAACGCTTTTGCCTCGACACCAGAGCTAAGAAACTACTACTCGAGAAAATGAAATATTTATTTAAATATAAATTTAAATAAATATATCATCTCCTCGAGTGGGGATAGAACCCACAATCAGTCGCGTATAGTCACACTTTATACCCCTGCACCACAACAGGCCTCAATTAAATTACAGCCTATTTGTTATTCTGATATATACGCTACATTACTGTGAATGGTAATCTAAATCCGTGAAGTATTTTTTACTTGAAAGTGAATAGTTTTTTTGCTTCGAGCACATGTAGGGTTGACAGAGGGAACCTAGGAACCTAGTGCTATAACAATTCCGCTCCCCACTTCCCACCGAATCCTAAAAGCACTGTGTTTTGAATGGCGGAATTAAACCGTAGAGTTTTACCACATTACCAGAGACAGACACTGTCTCGAAAATTAAGTGGAAAGTGGAGAACGGAATTAACATGACTAATTATCCTTTGACTAACCCGCTATGGGAAAAGCTTTAAATCTCTCTCTCCTCTTAATGTTTAATTAGGTATATTTTTACCATAGTTACTTTTATATCACATTTTCTTAACATTGCCGATGAAATATAAGTAAAAAATGTTGCCATTTTCTACCAAATTGTTAAATACAAGGATCTACAGTATTCATACGCCTAAACGTGAACAAGTTTAAAGTAACGCTCAATTCCTATATATTATAGATATATGGATATCTGCAAAATCTTTTTAGGATTCTGTACAACAAAATCCACAATGATTTTACGATATAATTATGTCAGCTTCACGCTGTATCCCGCACACAGCAGAGTAGGCAGAGGGAACCTAGTGTTAAGACACTCGGTTCCCCACTTTCTGCCGAATTCCGGAGGCTTTGCGCGTTGACTGGCAGAATTCAACGCCGCACTCAACCTCGACACCAGAGTAAAAAAAATGGAAATATAAATTTAAGTAAATATTTCATCTCCTCGAGTGGGGATCGAACCTACAACCAGACGGCCTTACAGTCACACTTCGTGCCACTGCGCCACGACCGGTCTCAATACGAGACCACGTATAAGAGTCGATATAATTATGTGAACTATTATAATAATAGATTATAATATTAAACAGTTTATCATTAGTCAGTATCAGTTTATAATTCTAGGACGTCATAGATCTGTGATACAGTGTCTGAGTGTTAACCTGACGGTTGTGAGTGTAAGTGCTATGTTATATACTATTATATATATACTACTGCTATAATTTCGCCATTTAATATGTTGTTTCGAAACCCATGAAGAAGGGAATGTCTTAACATTAGGTGTAATGTGATTGATCTGATTGATGGCGATGATTTGAGAGAAACAGCTTAAAGCTGTTTTTACAATAATAAATATCACCTGTATCCGTTACAAGAACTTAAATTTGTAAGAATTATTTTTTTATTTTGTTTTATGCATGTTCTACAATTAACAAGATGGATGGAGATATATCTTTTATTGTAATTTTTATATATATTTTTTTAATAATTGCACATAGCAGGGTAGGCAGAGGGAATCTAGACACCTAGTTTAACAACAATTCCATTCCCCCAATTATGGAGAAAATATTTAAAATAAATCAGCTTCACGCCGTATCCCGCACACAGCAGGATAGGCAGAGGGAACCTAGTGTTAAAACAATCCGTTCTCAACTTTCCGTCGAATTCTGGAAGCATTGCTTAATGAGTGGCGGAACTCAACGCCGCGCTTTCAATTTCAAAAAAATATATATTTAAATAAATTTGATACGGAACCTTTCCTCCTTAATCCAACACTCGCACATCTCCCTATACAACTTAGTTCCGAACAAATTAAAATTTTCAAGCAGGCGCTTGAAACATGCATCTCATTATAAAAAATATATATTTTTATCATTTTAAATCTCTCATCGTACTTGGGCTGAAAATACATTTATTTCATATCAGACATTATTAAAGGGTTGTACTATAACCAGTAGTCTTTGATATGTAAATTGGATAACTATACTTTTTTTTTAGTTACATGCATCTCTGTCTGCTATATATTTGGCATATTGAAGATAGGCTGAGGACCCTTAGTGTTATGACACTCCGTTCCTCATGCGCGGTCGAATTTTTGAGACATTGCGTGTTGGATGGTGGAACTCTATGTCGTGCTTTTTGTTTTTACTAGAGCGAGAAGGTTAATATAATTAATTCTGCAGGATCGGAATCGAACTTACAACCGTCGTGTTTTCAGTCAGACGCTGTGACGCAACCACGAGCTGTATTAAAATTTTTCTTTTTGTTTTTTTATAATAGAGGGTAAATCTCACGAAGTATTCTCTTAAGGCTTGAATGTTGTTAAGAAATTACTTTATAAGATTATAGAAGAAATATTTGGATAAATAATATTTAAACTTAAAAATCATACAACCTTTACAAAAAAAATATCTTATCTGATAACGAGTGACTATCAAAATTCAATAAGACTACTACCCTTGTTTTTCTTTCATTTTATTATTTTTATTCAACGATATTAAAATTATTTCGAGCTTGAAATAGAGTGGAGACGGTCACGTTATTCCCAAGGTGACTTGGAAATAACTTCTAAGAAATTTATTTTATAACAGTCCTAAATCATATTTTTTAAAATCAAAATTAAATTAAATTAGCTTCACGCTGTATCCCGCACACAGCAGAAGAGATAGAGGGAATCTAGTATCAAGACACTCCGTACCCCACTTTTCGCCGAATTCTGGAGGCATTGCGTGTCGACACGAACGAAGAAATATAAATATTAATTTAAATAAATATTTCATTTCCTCAAATGCGAATTGAACCCACAACCAGTCAATTTTAAAGTCACACTCCGTGCCCCTGCGCTAGGACTGGTCTCTTATCATATTTTTTAAACCCAGATATAAAAGGATATCTGAAATATGCCAAAAGTAAATCCTATATAAGCATTAAAGGACTGAACGTGACTGAAAAACCAATATGGCCGCTAAATTGTGGGGAAAGGTCATTCGTCGATATTCTGCGGCGTTTATTTCCCTTGGGACGGAAATATTCCTACATTTGTATAAAACTTATGGTTGTGAATACTATTTAATACTCACACGATAGTCACTTTTATTAATGTTTATTTGGTGTTAGTACAGCGTGTGACCGAATCGCGACGGTTGTGGAATTCGTTTTCCATTTGGGGGAAGTAATCATTTACTTTCTTTCGCTCTGAAAATTTCCTTTAAAATTTTTTTATTGTTAGTCCTTTTTGGACTAAAATATTTTAAAAATGCTACCATATAAATATTTATTGAGGCCGGTCGTGGCGCAGCGGCACGAGGTGTGACTGCAAAACCGACTGGTTGTGGGCTCGATCCCCACTCGAGGAGATGAAATATTTACTTAAATTTATATTTCCATTTCTTCGCTCTGGTGGCGAGGTTAAGCGCGGCGCTGAGTTCTGCCACTCAACACGCAATGACTCCAGAATTCGGCAGAAAGTGGGGGACGGAGTGTCTTAACACTAGGTTCCCTCTGCCTACCCTGCTGTGTGCGAGATACAGCGTGAACCTGAACAAAAAAAAAACAAAATCCATTTTACCTCCACAGATGAGGTGATCACAAAATCTGGTGGTAGGGGTCCTACATGATAAAAATGGAAATATACCCTGCATTTCAAAGCTAAGCCAGCACTCTAATACATATTTTACATAACCTAACACGTGTCGACAAACAAATTTGCATATATAACAAGAGTGGTACATTCAAGATATTTGAGGTAATGGATCTCGTTGGGAACCAATTGCCTGCCAAATTGGAATTGAAGTGGGAAATTTAAGATGATTTTTGCTTTGTAAGGCAAAAGTGGTAGAGGGTGTGTGAGTGACGTGGTTGTGGGTTCGATTTTTAGTGGTTGAATATTTATGTAAAATACTAGTCGTGCCTGCAATTTTGTTGGTGTGGATTTTCAGGTGTAAAATGTAATATCTGCTTGTAAAGTTGAGAAATAACTTAACTTCACTAAGGGACGCCTTAGTGTGCCTCTACTCTTCAAGCCAATTTTCCTTTTTTTATTTTTTCCTAAGAGCAATAGTTTCGTTTTATATATTTTAAAAATTAAATTTACTTTTTAAAATCAAAAAAATTAAATCAGTTTCACGCTGTATCCCGCACACAGCAGGGTAGGCTGAGGTAGCCTAGTATTAGAGCACTTAGCTCTCCATTTTCCGCTAAAATCTGGAGGCAGTGCTGTGTCTCTTTGCGTCAATACCAGAACAAAACATTAAAGATTTCATTTTCTTCGAATGGGAATCGAACTCAGAACATGTCACATGCTTGTGCCTGCGCCACATCTAACCTCAATCAGTACCGAATTTTAGAGAAATCAATCTCGTTAAAAAATATATGTAGAAAATAAAAAATCGGCTATTGGCTTGTAAAGGCGTGATAGCCATACCAAAAAATCTAGAGCTCTATTTTTATTTCATGTGGCAGTTCATTTAAAAGTTTTCTATTGGTTCAATATATAGTGAATACAAAGAGCCATTCTGTATCGGATTCAATTTGTATTTTTATCCTAGTATGGAAAATAATATTTCTAGATTCATATTAAAAACTAGCGGCTCGCCCACGGCTTCGCCCGTTTAAAATACATGATTATTGATTTAATATGCACAATTGATTGACAACTATAATGACTTCTAATATGATTTTTTTACGATATTATCGTCAAAGATGTTTTGATTGTTTTAAATACAAAAATACGACTATTGTTGATATTTGATATTTATAAAATATACATAAAGTTAATTATTTATTACACGTATATATTTTTGTAACTTTATGTTCTTTTTACCTATATAATATACTCTGTTAAATGTGCTGATGTCAGTGAATAATTTAATTTACTCATTCAGAAACAGCCTTAAATGTTAAATTATTGATTTGAAGGATTCATAATATTCTTTATAAAATAACTGTAATAATTGCATATTAACTCCTGAACAGTTTTGAAATTAGTTACATATATTATATGAACGAACCAACCAAAAAATCTTTGTATTTACTTGATATTTCTTTCAAGATCGTTCTTTATCTCTGTGTTGAATTAATTACGACTTAAACTTAACTGTTATGATTTATGAAGGTAATCTCCACTAACAATTCAATTTTGTTTACTTTATTGTATAAAATATTATATAATAGTGCTTCAAAAATATATATTTTTATCAACAGTCATATAACCCAGACG
>JAATLQ010001324.1:64221-78196 GCA_013421005.1 Heliconius erato x Heliconius himera
TGGCCTCAAGTCTAGTCTACGTAAGACTTTTGAAAAACTAACGTAGCACTTGTCCTCTTTCTCAAGAAAGAAAAAAAATACAAGCTACTTTTTTATTATTCACAGATGATGAGACATTCGCTAAAACGAAGTCTCCAATATTTATTAAGTTGTAGTCTAATTCCATTTCGTAGTCTTCATACGCACAGATTTCAGTATCTTCATTCTCTTCACAGTAAATTGTCACTTCCTCTTCTGATTCCAAATGCATTTTTGAGTCAGTTTCTTGTGAAGAAAAGTTAATTATAGTTTTGTTTTTCTTTCGCAGTATTTTTTTACATTCAAAACTGCACCCTTTATTTTGTTCAAAGCTGCCTCAGTGGTAATTAAAAAATTACAAACGTTTTTTTTTCAAGTAAATATTTAAAAATTGTAGTGATTTCTAGTTTATTGCATGATATATGAAACATTCTAACTAAAAGAGGAAAAAATAAAACCATATACCTTGAATTGGATCCCTGCGATCCTTACGCGTTTATTTAAAAATGCATAAAATTTTACTCAAAATCAAACACTCCTCGTAACTCAACCACGGGCTCTCATATATCAGCGGTGACAAGTGACACGTGTGCAGATTAGTACTGTCACTACTCAAAAAAAATCTACCAAAATTTCTTTTTAAAATAGATCTGTTAACACATATTTTCAAAGGTGTCCCTGTTCAAAGCTACCCCCTCTCCCCTACTTAATATTTATTCTCTTGTTTTGTTGACATTTTAAATTTAACAAGACAATAGGCTGCAATTTGTGCCCCTATATTGCTTAAAATAATGCCAGTACCAGACAAAATAATAGTTAAATACTTACACTACAATAACACGTTAATTTATGATGACTTCAATTGTAACAACTAAAATTTTATTTTAGAAAAGTATTACATGTATTTCATTACTTTCTTTTTTGTTATTGTTATGTGGTAACGTATAATCAGATTTTTTTATAACAATATCGAGAAAATGGCAAAGACCTTAGCGTTTGGATCTCCGTTGTCTTTGACTATCCCGCTAAAGAAACAGCGCGAAGAGAGTATAGTAGAGTACAGTAACAAACACAAATCATCCTTTTTTTTTATAAATTGACATATACATACAAACAATTTCCTGTACTGATTGACAGAGAGACAACTCACAGACGAAACTACTGACTTACGAGTTTCTACTCGTTACTCTAGGTAGGTTAGAGAATGAGTGGATATAAAAAAGTTCAAAAAGCACATACCCCTTAAAAATGTTTATTTTGAGGCCAGTCGTGGCTCAAAATAAACATTCTTAAGGACACATGGGTGGGACTGTAAATGCGGCGTTTGAGAGTTCAATTCCTACTGAAGAGAATAAAATATTTAATATTTTTATTTCCTCGCTCTTGTAACGAGGCAAAGCACGGCGTTGTGTTCCGCCGCTCCAAAATTCTGTGGACAGTGAATGGAAGTACCTGTCTTAATGGGAACAGAGTACCTTAACTATAGGCTGCCAGAATCTTTCTGTCTACCCAGCTATGCGCGGGTTATAAAATAAATAGGTATATAGTACTTAATAATCGCGAAAACTGAGTGAGTTCTTTATGAATTGATTCCCAAAGGTTCCTTAACTGCGGTTTCTAATAATATACAGGCACACAGGAAGGTAGACAGAGCTGTCCTAGTGCTAAGACACTCCGTTTCCCAATTTACGCCGAATCCTGAAAGCGCGTTTATTGCGTTTTGAGTGGCGGAACTCAACGTCTTTGGCTCGACACCAGCGAAGAAATGATAAATTTAAATAAACATTTAATTTCCTCGAGTGGGGATCAAACCCGCAATCCGTTAATATTTTCATTGCCTCGCTTTTATAGCAAAGCAAAGCAAAATGACTCCGGAATTTTGAAAAATAGGAAACACGGCGTCTTAGCAGTAGGTTCCCATGTTTCCCCTGCCTGCCTTGTTATGCGCGTGATACAGCGTGAAATCGAAATAATATTATATATTCTACTATATTATATATACAACACCCTGTGCAGCGCAACTAACAGAATGCAAAATGGAGCCAACAATTTACTAAGTGAACAAATTGAGACGAACTTTCCAACAAACTAATACTAATAATAACTAAAATGTTCTAAAGGTATTATATTCTAAAGCGCTATGTAAAGGCGTTTATAGAGTTACCTAAATAACTTACAGTACTGACTTTATTGAAGTTGTACTAAATATATATTAATAGATATTATTGTAAGCAATTCTAAGAAACATTTACTAAAGCTTGTGGCCAGTCGTGGCGCAGCGGCACGAAGTATGACTGTGAAACCGACTGGTTGTGGGTTCGATCCTCACTCGAGGAGATGAAATATTTATTTACATTTATGTTTTCATTTCTTCGCTCTGGTGTCGAGGTTAAGCGCGGCGTTGAGTTCTGCCACTCAACACGCAATGCCTCTATAATTCGGCAGAAAGTTGGGAACGGAGTGTCTTAACACTATGTTCCCTCTGCCTACCCTGCAGTGTGCGGGATACAGCGTGAAGCTGATTTATTTTTATTTATTTACTAAAGTGAACGCCCAAAAGCGTTGACGGTTATACGTCGTCGTTTTGTAGTTTGTACGCTTACATATCTATGTTTAAATAATTAAAATAAATTACTTTAATATTTATTTCAATATATATATATATTAGTAGCTACTGATAAAACACTCTGTTTTCTTTCCATAGAATTCTAGAGGCATTGCATATTGAATGGCGGAACTCAACACTGCACTTTGCCGCGATACCAGAGCGAGAAAATTGAATATATTAAATATTTCACGTCCCCGAGTGGTATTCGAACCCACTTTGTTTAATTGATTAAAATATATTATTTTAATATATATATTTTTAGCTTTACGCTGTATAGCAGGATAGGCAATGGGTACAATTAGAACCTACTGATAAAAAAATCCATTTCCGACTTTCCGCAGAATTCTTAAGGCATTGCAAATTGAGTGGCGGACCTCAACGCTGCACTTTACCTCGTTACCAGAGCGAGGAAAATGAATATATTAAATATTTCACGTCCCCGACTGATAATCGAACCCACAACCATTGAGCTTACAGTCACACGCTTGAGCCACGACTGGCCTAGACCTTATAATGTATACTAAGACAATATTACATTGACACTTTATAATACTTTAAACTTTATTAGTACAAACAACTACAATGGCTAACTGTAACAAATTTGGCAAACACCGTAGCTCAGTCTAACTAACGTTGAACTTAACGATGTTTGCAGTCAGTAATGAAGTAAGGTAAGCGATCCGCTCGCTAGTACCGCCAATTAGCGCACTAGACGGAAAATCACCGACACCCGGGGAACCCCCAAATTGTCTTTGATGTTAGATTCGTTTTAAAATAAATAAATCAACTTCACGCTGTATCCCGCACACAGCAGGGTAGGCAGAGGGAACCTAGTGTTAAGACACTCCGTTCCCACTTACTGCCGAATTCTGGAGGCATTGCGTGTTGAGTGGCAGAACTCAACGCCGCGCTTAACCTCGACACCAGAGCGAAGAAATGGAAATATAAATTTAAGTAAATATTTCATCTCCTCGAGTGGGGATCGAACCCACAACCAGTCGGTTTTAAAGTCACACCTTGTGCCGCTGCGCCACGACTGGCCTCTAGATTCGTTTTAAATTGGCCAATTTTTTAATGTGGATATTAAATTTGGTACTTTGGCCAAATTGGTCGTGATGATCAATCTTGAAACAGCTTAATGGTTTTTGGGGCATTTAAATTGGTCGTTTTGATTTGGTTTCTAAATGCGTGTACGTTTTGTTGATATATATATTTTTTTATTTTTATTTAAATGTTGACGGTGATAAAATGCGATGCGTAAAATAATAATACATAATTTATCAAAACTGCTTGAATGTTTAAAGTATATTTGTTTTTGTGAATTACAGATCAAACATTTTTACAATTTTGAACTTGGATGAATTTTTTCTAGCTTCACCCTGTATCCCGCATACTGTAGGTCTTCTACCTGTAACCTTTTGTTAAAACACTCCATTTACCACTTTCCGTTCAATTTCATTTGCCTTGATACCATTACGAGAACATGAATATAATTCATATCTCCAAATGAAAATTGAACCTACGACTATGGTCATCGGTCACTGTGCCGCTACACCACGACGGCATTTAACAAATTGGATAAAACATAATATTTTAGGCTTTAAAATCCTACAAACACACTTTTAAAGCAAAGATAAGAAAGGAAAAGAAAAAGAAAAATAAAGGCATTAATCCGATGAGTTTCATCAATCACACGTCAGATCACACACGGATCGTTGCACGAACAAATAAATTGTCTTCACAAAGCGACTTAACATCGAGATATAAATGGAGTCACGAAATAATCACATCTTAGCTGAAAAAATATCAATAAGTTGAATGTTATTTTGTTTAGCTATTTTCATTTTCTGTACAGGCGTCGGTGCGTTTTAAACTGTGGTGGAACTCAACGCCGCTATTTGTACAATAAAGCGGCTAAACAAAACCAATTTAAATATCAAATATCAATTCCTAGAAGGGGATCCCATTGGGAGGGTGGGTTTATCCAAGCGATACTAATTTCATAAAACGGCATTTTCGCATCCGGACACCATTTGCTGTAGAAATTGAGTGAAGGTATGCTAACGCAATGCAAGAACTATTTTTAATTTTAAGTTTTTAGAGGCCAGTCGTGGCACTGGGGCACATAGTATGACTATAGGGATCACAGTCATACTATGTGCCCGTGAACTCGAGGAAATGAAATATTTATTTAAATTTATATTTCCATTTCTTCGCTCTGGTGTCGAGGCAAAGAGCGGAGTTGAGTTCCGCCATTCAACACGCAATACCTCCAAAATTCGGCGTAAAATGGGCAACCCTCTGCTACTCTGCAGTGTGGGGAAAAAAACTTAAGCTTTCCGCTTTAGAAGCTGAAGTATTTTTTTAGTTTCACCTGTTCTTAAATTTTAAATTTTATCTTTATCCTGGATTGAGTTGGAATTTTGCATGCGTGTGTAAATCGGATGACAACGCAAAATTATTATGTAATTCAGCTGTTCTGATTATAGAACCGGAAGAAGATCAAAGAAAATCGTTAGTTATAATGTGTCGTACAAATCCATCGAGTTTGGACTCGTTTGATCCGTTTTGACGAATACTGCTATGGTGCTAGATGGTAGCCAAAGTCTAATAATGGAGATGAAAAATTTCTTCATCTAATTCAGCAGAAATTTTCTCTACACCTTTATTATAGATTACAATGCATCATAAAAAAAAAAAAGAAAGGCCTCGATGAGTACTACTCAAAAACATAGAAGTAAAAAGAACTTTTTAAAACAAACTTATTTAAGCACGCTAGTAAGCATAAAAAACTTTTCCTTCAAAACTTACACTATGAACTTTTGATTTGTGTCTATGTAAAATAATCTAGAAACTGATTAATTTATTACTGAACTGAAGATCTCAATTTAATTCTTCACACTCTCAATTTTTTTTCAATTAAACCAAACTAAACAAAACGAAATATATATATTTCTATTTCTTCGCTCTGGTGTCAGGGCAAAGAGCGGCGTTGAGTTCCGCCACTCAACACGCAATGCCTCCAGAACTCGGAAGAAAGTGGGGGACGGTGTGTCTTAACACTAGGTTCCCTCTGCCTACCCTACCGTGTGCGGGATACAGCGTGAAGCTGATTTAATTAAAAAAAATCGCAACATTCATATGAATAAATATTTCCAATCTATCATTGTAACTACCAAATCAGGAAATGAACCCCATACCTATATACTTGACTACTTACACTCAGCTTATAGTACTGACAGGCTGTGATTGATTTAGAGAATTACCTACTAGCTACCTATTGAGTGTAAACCTAAGCCAATTGGCTTGGTCCAATATTGATTTTGGACGATATAGTTGATTTATTGTATCAATTCAGAAGTTAAGAGCTTCTCAATAACACTTTATTGTAGATATTAATTTCCACGCGAGTCGTGGCGCAGTTGTTGGGGTTGTGGGTTCGACTCCCACTCGAGGGATTGAAATATTTATTTAAAATGTATATTTTTATTTTTTCGGTCTAGTGTCGAGGCAAAGGGTGGCGTTGAGTTCTGCCACTCAACACGCAATGCCTCCTGAATTCAGCAGAGTGTAGGGAACCGAGTGTCTTAACACTAGGTTCCTCCACTCAATGCAATGTCTCCAGAACTTGTCGGAAAGTGGGGAACGGAGTGTCTTACACCAGGTTCTCTCTGCTTACATCGTTATGCGCGGGATACAGCGTGAAGCTGATTTTAGATAAAATGATACCGAATCAAAACTCAGAAAGTATAACAGTCACTTACCACTGAACTAATAAGCCTTTTACTTTTATTTTTTCCATATCGTTAAAAACGATAAGCAATTGTGGGTGGTTTGTATGTAAGACTAATGACGTCGTTTCCAGTAAGCACGCTTAAACTAAACAGGAAGCGTGTTCCTTTAACAAGTTGGGGAAATAAAAAATAATTGCCTCAAATATGTATAATATTTTTTATGTATTTCTAACTACACGTCAGCCACGACATGGTGACGTGGACTTTAAGAAGTAAAGTGAAAAATCCTATGTTTTTCTGTTTATGGAGGAATTTTCAGAAATCCCCTCTACCAATTCCAAACTTTCCAAGTTCCAGTTCGAAGTCCAGAAACGTCAGTCAGTCTGTTTGTCAGTTAAAAGTAGGTCCCGGATTTTTTTATATATATAAAATTATGTATGTGGTATATAGATATGCATAAGTTTAGCTCACACTTTATTTCTCGGTGTCGTTAGAGAGAACGGAGCATCAAACCTCTTTGACCTCCTAAACTGGCATGACTGTGGAGGTCTGTGTGCATTCCTCTCAGTGGGTTCTTATCAAAAACAAAATTTTTGAAAAATATATAAATAAATAAAATAATGATAAATTAGCTTCACGTTGTATCCCGCTCACAGCAGGGTAAGCAGAGAGAATCGAGTGTTAAGACACTCCGTTCTCCACATTCCACCTAATTCTAAAAGCATTCCGTGTTGAGTAGAGGAGCTCAATGCCAAGTTTCGACACCAGAGTGGACAAGTGAAAATTTCCTCTAGTGGGGATCAAACCCACAACCAGTCACACTGGTGGTGCTCCTGCGCCACGACTGGCCTGGAAACTATAAATACATAGTTATAAAATATTTGAAACTCTAAACAAATTTTAAATAGCTATAACTGTATATAATAGAAAATTTTTGGTGTCTTCAAATATTTCCTATTCTCTTCAGAGCTAAAATTATCGTTCCTATATGCCGCTTTCCACTCATTTGGAAACATAATGTAGATTGCGATCGAACGCCGCACTTTTTTAATTAAAACGAGGGTATCCGCAATTGTACTACTGTTTATCTATATCTATAGTAACTATTACGAAACTGAAAGTTTGTTTGGTTTGCTAATCTCGGGAACTACTGGTTCGAATTGAAAAACGTGTTTTTTTTGGTTGGATAGTCCGTTTTTTTCAAGAAGAGTCTTTTATATAGACTTTTCTTCAAAAAAGAATATTGAATATTTTTATTTCCGCTTGTAGTAACGAAGCATAGCGCGGCGTTGAGTTACGCCACTCAACATCTAATGTCTCGAAAAATAGATGGGGAATGCAGAAAAGAGTATTTCAACAATAGATTCTCTCTGCTTACCCTGCTG
Organism: Heliconius erato x Heliconius himera; assembly: GCA_013421005.1. Taxonomy (NCBI): domain Eukaryota; kingdom Metazoa; phylum Arthropoda; class Insecta; order Lepidoptera; family Nymphalidae; genus Heliconius; species Heliconius erato x Heliconius himera. Next base: position 71,967 of record JAATLQ010001324.1, read on the forward strand.
TGTACTGGATACAGCGTGGAGAAAAAACGTTATATATTCAGAACAAAACATATGTTTTATTGTAAAATGTTATATGTTTTGTTATATTACTACTTAGAAAACAAAATTTACATATTAAAACACGTCTTGTTACCACAGCGAAGAAATGAAAATAAATCATTCCCACAGTGCCAATCGAATCCACAAATGGCGCGTTCACGTCTCGTAATACGAAAAAGAAATTTTTATTGTTTACAAATATTCATTTATAGAAAAATCGCGACCGACTTGCGGCTTCGCCCGCTTAAACATATTTTGACTTTATTGCCAAATTATACAGAATCTTTAGATAAATTGTAGCTACATAGCCTATTCTGAAATCTAAGCTATATTACTACTTCTAAACTTGTTAGTTTCATCTAAATCTGTTCTGTAGTTTTTGCGTGAAAGTGCAACTAACAACCATACACACAAACTCACACATTTATATTACTAGCAGTGTAGAATAACCATATATTTTCATTCAATTTAACTGACAGAAAAGAAATAAGAGTGCGCCATAGTGGGTGGCTCGCTGTTTTATTTTACCATATTAAGCCGCGCCGCTTACTCCATCCAGCCTTTGAGAACAAGGACAAACGGCGTGCTCATGCATATTTAGAGACGTATAAATATTCAATAGACATTTCTTCACCTGCAAGAATTATAGGGTTTTCACGTAAACGTGCCATGTTAATGATAGAAAATGAAGATTTGTGGGAATTTTCCAGTGAAACTGTCGTAGATAGGATTTTTTTACCAGAGCGGGAGATTGCGGGAATCGAACTCACAACCGTCACGCTTACAGTCACACGCTTGTACCCCGCGCCACGACGGCCTTAAGAACGAATCTTTATTTAATATGTTTTCGTTCACTTTGCCTATTCCGCAATGTGTGGGAAATGCAAAATTTAATAAAAAAGTATAGAGTACAAAAGAACCGGTTAAGTGCGAGTCGGACCCGCTCGTCGGATTCCGTATCAATTTCAGGATTGAAGCCAATGGGAAGTACGTACTTCCCATTGGCTTGGCTTGGCTTCAATTCCCTTATATTTACGTTTACGTGAACTATAGTAAATATAAATTTGCGGACATATAAACTAATTTGTATGAAATAAGCTACAAATATAAGTTAATAATGATTTTTTACATGAAATACTTATAAATTTTCACTTTTTAATTTTCTTTTTCTTCACTTGTATTCAGTTCTTACTTTATACCAAGTTTTACAACTGTAGGTCCACGGGAAATACAGCATAGGTTATTATTACGCGGCAAATTTCACATAAAGTGCTACAAAATCAATACATAAAAGCTCTTAACTTAGAATCTTATTTTTTTCTGAACTTCAAAAAATCACAGACCTAAAAATTTGAAACATATTTCAGCTTCATATCTCGAGATAAATGATTTTGAAGACGGACAGACGGACAAAACAGTGATCCCATAAGGGTTCCGTTTTTACCTTTTGAGATACGGAACCCTAAAAATCACCAATTTGACTAGTAATCAATCAAAAAAAAATCAGCTTCACGCTGTATCCCGCACACAGCAGGGTAGGCAGAGGGAACCTAGTGTTAAGACATTCCGTTCCCCACTTTCTGCCGAATTCTGGAGGCATTGCGTGTTGAGTGACAGAACTCAACCTCAACACCAGAGCGATTTAAGTAAATATTTCATCTCCTCGAGTGGGGATCGAACCCACAACCAGTTGATTTTACAGTCACACCTCGTGCCGCTGCGCCACGACTGGCTTCAATAGGAATCAATAAGAATGTTAATTTAATAAAATATTTTTGTTTCAGTCACCATGTGCAGAGTTCATTTAGCTTCACTCACGCTGTGGGCCTTGCTGGTGGTGGTTGCGGCTGTGAATGGTCAAACTGGTAAGTTCATAAAAACAATCTAGGGGTTCTAGAGAATTGCTGAATATTAAAAAGACAATTTAATTGAAATTTAGGATATGAAGCAATATTTTTTTGGAGTTTTCGTGGCGCACGTGTGTGTGTAAACGTGACGGGTGTGGGTTCGATGTCCAGTCTGGAGAATGGATGATGGATGATATTTAGTATTTTTATTTTCTTGTTATGGTAACGAAACAAAGCGCGGCGTTGAGTTCCGCCACTCAACACTCAATGCCTCAAAGAATTCAGCGGAGAGTGGGGAAAGGAAATGTCTTAATGGGAACAGAGAGGGAACCTAGGAACCTAGTGTTAAAACACTCATCTGTAGTGTTCTTAACAAGCAAGTAAACAATAAATGTACGTCCTTAAGAAAACTCTCAAATCTGATTATATATAGATATATATGCATTTTTCCGGCCGGTCGTGGCGCAGGGGCACAAAGTGTATGGAAACGCGACTGGTTGTGGGTTCGATATCCGCTCGGGGAAATGAAATGTTTATTTAAATTTATATTTCCATTTCTTCACTCTGGTGTCGAGGCAAAGCGCGGCGTTGAGTTTCGCCACTCAGCACGCAATGCCTTCAGCATTCGACGGCTGAACGAAGTGTCTTAACACTAGGTTCCCTCTGCCTACCCTGCTGCGTGCGGGATACAGCGTGAACCTGATTTTTGTATAATTTTTTCCACACCCTACGTAACAAATAGTTTACTTTACTTTCCTTACTTTCTTACAGAAACTGAATCCCCAATTGTACCATCGAGCACCAAACCACCGACCACCACCGTGGCTCCTACCACAGTGGCTTGGGAAACTGAGACCTTGAACGAGGGCCAAGCTATACAAAAAGCATTATCGTACCTTTTGCAACACCGACAACCTGATTGGGGATGGGGGAACGATACTCACCATGTGATGCTCACTTTGCAAGTAAGTAAGATATGAAAAATAACATATTATATATAAATCAATATTATATATGAAGGTATGAGGCCAGTCGTGGCGTAAACGCGACAGGCTGTGGGTTCGATTCCCACGCGACGAAATTAAATTTGAAATTATTTATATTTTGAATTTCATCACTCTGGTAACAAAGCAAAACGGGGTGTTCAATTTCAACACTTAACACGCAATGCCGCAAAGTATTAATTTTAATTTAATGTAGTAGAAACTACCAACCATGTTACGTGCGGGAAGCACCGTGGAGAAAAAATCTTATAGTTTCACCCGACTGCAAAGAATGGGGTTATGTTTTCGCGCGTATCTTATATAGTAATATTCTTTATTATCTCATATCTCAACCGCTGAATGGACTTACATAGTCGATGTATAGTTAGATTTGGCTTAGCAGCCCCAGTTTGCTTAGATAGGTGGCGTTAAAAAACCCCTCCAGAATTCGGCGGAAAGTGGGGAACGGAATGTCTTAACACTAGGTTCCCTCTGCCTATCCTGCTGTGTGCGGGTACAGCGTGAAACTGAAAAAAAACAACAACAACAGGCAACTGTGCGACGCCATTGTAATTAGTGAAAAAGAAATTTTAATATGTTGGGTACATTGAAGGGCTTAACATCATAAAAACCATGATTATCATTACCGAAATAACATATAACTCGAGGAAATGAAATATTTATTTACATTTATATTTTCATTTCTTCGCTTTGGTGTTTTCTATATGCGGGATACAGCGTGAAGCTGATTTTAACAAAACACCCCACTATATAACATTATAAAGAAAAATATAAAAAAAGGCAACAAACAATATCCTGTGAAGTAATATTTCCTTTTTCCAGTTAGCGAACAACACAGGCAAGGAAATAGAACAACAAGGCTTGGAAATGCAGCTGTCGGCGAAACAGATGGAGATAGAGATACTGCTCATGATGTCCAAGTGAGATTATAACTTTAATTAACTGACCGACTTTCAAAAAAAGCTGAATGTGTTTTTCAAATATATTGTGTTTGTAATAAAATCTTGTAAAAAAAAAATATTTTTTTTATAAAATAAAATAAAAAAAATAAAACAGCTTCACGCTGTATCCCGCACACAGCAGGGTAGGCAGAGGGAACCTAGTGTTAAGACACTCCCGTTCCCCACTTTCTGCCGAATTCTGGAGGCATTGCGTGTTGAGTGGCAGAACTCAACGCCGCGCTTAGCCTCGACACCAGAGCGAAGAAATGGAAATATAAATATTTCATCTCCTCGAGTGGGGATCGAACCCACAACCAGTCGGTTTTACAGTCACACCTCGTGCCGCTGCGCCACGACCGGCCTCCTTTTTATTATGGAAAAATATTTCTTTTATGAATTTATTATATAAGGTAGGCAGATTGTGTTGAGACACTATGTATTTCTCCCTAGTCGTACTAGTGTACTAGTACCTTTGACTCGTGTACTTCGTCTTTACTGGCAAGATTTGGAGGCTATCCCTTCTCCGAGCCCTATGGACATAGGACATAGTTGCGCCACTCAACACGCAAAGCCTTTAGCATTCAGCGGAAAGTGGGGAACGGAAATGTATTAATGGGAACAGAGTGCCTCAGCAACAGTATAAAATGAAAGTATATAAATAAATCTATCTTTCCAGGCACCACGAATCTCCCCCACCACTAGGACGCCTAGCAGCCTACACTCTTGCTTTGGGCGCTTTATGCAAAGACCCCCGATCATTCCATGGCCGGGACCTAGTAACAGCGCTGCTCCATCGTGAACCTCCTCATGATTTGGAGTTCGCATATGCTACTCTCGCTGCCTGTTCCTCAGCAGCTCATGTACGACGTCGCCATATTAGACGATTACTGGACATTGCTAACGCTGCTGCCGATCACAGCTTAGGTGAGTTGCTTTATGTACTTTAGCTTGACGGTGCATTCCGCTTGTAGTAGTTAGTGTTGAGATACTCTGCTCTCCAGTTTCCGCTGAATTCTGAAGGCTCGAAACCAGAGCGAAAAAATGAATTAAAAAAGTTAAAAAGTTTTTTTTTGTGTAAATAATATCGTACATCTTAAAATTAATATTTATATTCATATAATATACAAATACACAGGTTAAATGGAATATATATAATTTGATATAAGCTTGTGAATGGATCGTGTGATTGCACTTATATTAATCCTTTACAGAGCATATTTATCAATAAGCTTTATTGCAAATAAATTTAATATTGTACCTTATTTCGTTTTTTTTTTAATCAGACTTATTCACTGTAATAAATTTCTGTTCAAATAATAATGAGAAAAATTGTTTTAAATACTACAACTTTTTTTATTTTCTTAAAAATAATGTAAAAAAATTACATTTTTATTTAAAAAATTTTCAGTGCCAACAACAGATATAAAACATTGTATTAATTTGAATTCAATAAACCTATAGTTAAACGTTGTTGGGGCCATCGTTACACAACATGAAAACTGACTGGACACGCGGCGGTTGTGGGTCCCATTTAAGGAAATGACTTGTTTTCACTCCCCCGCTCTGGTAACGAGACAAATCACGGCGCTGACAAGGCACGGCCTTGACTGCCAAGCATTGTCTCGAAAATTGGGCAGCATATGGAACGGAGTATGTTAACACTAGGATCCTTCTACCCACCCTGCTTTATGCTAGATACAGAGTGGAACCAAAAAAATTTTTTTACAGACACCATTTCAATGGTAATCCTGGCTCTACGCTGCGTCGTCCAGGACCACCGTCACCGCAGTCTGATTCATTTCGTTCGTCGGCCGATGGCGGGTCTGGCGCGGCAGCAACACCCTGATGGCAGCTTTGGCTCTTTAACTACTACTGCTTTGGCTATACAGGTGAGGGAAGCCTCTTATTTTTTTTATTATCTTAATGATTCGTTCTTTAAAAGGTTTATTTTTTCCAATTTGTGACGATATTATAATTTGAAGTTAATTTGGAAATTTTACACATCTACATATAAACATATATAATCTATTATATTATAACAATAAAAAATATGTATAACATCATAAAGAAATATTTGTAAAAAACGCTAGATGTCACGTCTTATAAAAAAAACTAGCACTAGTGTATTTATTTAAAATTTTCCAAATATAGTAAAACTTTAAAAAAATGAACTAAACCCCATTCATTAAATATCCTAGGCTCTAGAAGACACAGACACGGGCCCAGGAGCTCACCAGCACTGGAGTCTACCAGCTGCCAGAAAGTGGCTGTTAGAACGTCAACAACAAGATGGCGGGTGGGGAGATGTGGCTAAAACAGCCGCAGCTATTGCAGCATTGACACCAGCTTCTTTAGCTGCTGTGCGGCCTCCGCATTGCAGTGATAAGCTGTTTGATAGT